>JADWOT020000805.1:0-47000 GCA_036345935.2 Taenia hydatigena
TTGACATCTGGTCGTGCCACTGGCTGAATTTGTTCACTACATTCATATTGTTATCGCTTTCCGTTTGGAAGGGTGGTAGATGGCGTACTAATCTGACCAGGAAAGGTTGTATTTAGCGTGTTTTGATTAATATGGATGTGATTTTTGAGAATTTTGATTGGGACAAGTTGCCTGTGTTCATTACAAAGTGTATAAGTCCATAGTTGTCGGATTGAGTGTACTGGATGCTGATGGGTAAAATACGGCTGTTCGCTTCATTGCACGTGTGGGCATCTGCGATGGACTGTAAGTATCAGTTCCAAATAAGTGTTCTTCCACATTCGGAACAGTAGCATAGATGGTACGCACAGTTGTATCAAGTGAGTAGGTTCCAGTTAATCTACTTGTCGTCAGAAAGCATGGTGCTATTTTACTTCTTCTTACTGTTTATCGGATTTGAGGAGGACCATCTCGTAAATGAATGTGCATTTTTTGGGCGCACTCAAGTTTTGCTGAATGTTAAGCAATTGCGTAGGTTTCTTCTGCCGTTGTTATTCAAATGTGCCTGATTAGTGTTCCTTGTGTAAACCACCAGACTGTGCACGTTTGATATCGTCAAAAGAAGGATCCCTTGATGCCCGCCCTTGAAGTACTTATGAATGAAGTGTTTATTGGAAACGTATTGTCACGATGATGACTTGGAAGGCAACCCACTGATTGCCTCGGTTTGTTCACTCGTCCCGCTGTAGCTGTGTAGTAGCTTCGGCATTGTCCTCGCCCTCCCCTTGGTCATAGTGGTAACCGGCCTTGACTTTAGCCGTTTTTCTGTGGGGCTAGTAGTTAGCTGAAGTGCCGCGGAGACAGGCAAACTGCAGGTTTGGCAGGCATTTTCCATAGGTTAATCAGGTTAATATTCTTGACGGCTAATGGTTGGTGGGCGTCCACCAAGACACAGGCAAATGTGCACTGGCAAGCGTTAAGCTTCATCTATTCCTTTAATCGCGCTCTTTTTACTTATCTGTTGATTAGATTATTTGGCTGGTAGATGTGTAGGTGGATAGACAGGCGAAGGGAGATCTGTTTTTTTGCTGTCCATGGACCTTCTCTCCTAGTTATTCTTCATCAGCTTCACTTCAGGGGTATGGGATGTGCCGTTGGAACGCTTGTGCAGTCCTGCCTGGTGTAAGTGTCGGAGGTGCTAAAGCTAACACCTTCGTGATGCCCTGGTGCCGAGTATTTTTGCAAAACATTGTTTCATTATGATCGCGTTGTTGCTGCTAACACTGATTAAGGTGGAAGTTGCTCATAGTGTAAAGGAATGGAATGCCTCGCCATGTCCATTTGGCTTATTTAAGCACGGTACTTGTTCTACCGTTTTGAGCACATACGCACGCATGGCTGGCCTATTACTCATGGCGTTAATTGACACTGAGTGCTGTCATACTTGTGTCCGATGTAGTGGAGCTATAAGTGCACTAGGTAATATGGGAGAGGGAGGTGCCATCGGCATTGACATGTCCAAGATATAAAGGTAAGTGTTTGATGCATGCGAGCCCCTAACCCTATTTTAGCGTTTGTCGCGTCTCTTTTTTAATGCGACGTCTGATGTTGAGCTGACAAGTCCTACGCAGACATGGGCAAAGGCCTGGTGTGGTCCAGCTTGCACCCTAGTGCTGTGACATTAATTGACTTTGTGTCCGTCACACGAATGCTTTTTTGTGGTGCGCCGCCTTTTATGTGGTATAGGGGCGATGATGAGAACCTGGGTATGACAGCCGTCGCAAGTATCGTCTTGTCTCCGCCTTTCCCTCTACTCATCGTAGTCTTTTCACCATTGCATCTATTATGGGTGTTGTTTTGCGACAATTACATTGGGAATTACTAGAATTGTTTTATTATTTATTTGCGTCTCTGTTCCTTTTCATTCACTTGTTTGGCCAGTTAGTAGAGCTGTAGAGGCAGAGACTAAATGAGGCGGTAAAGCTAGTGTCGTCATTTCGCATATCTCAACCTCTCCATCTGTTGACCTACCCACACACCTGCCCACCTGTCGATTTTCACGGCTATCGACCTGTTCTTCTGTCCCTTCCCCGACCTGCGAAACGTGTGAAGGGTCAATTTGGGCAGCGTGCGGTAGGCATATGAGACTGACCGAGACGGACCTGTCCACATTGTTCACAGAAAATATTCAAATAGTGGACAATGAATGGCTACGATGTTAGAACGCACTTTAGTCATACGAATGCAAATCTACTGGGGGGAGGTAAAAACACCAATTTTACGTTGGTAGATTAACCAATTAGCCGATTGAAGGTAAGGGAGGTGGGCAGGTGTCAAGTACTGCGGCTGCAATGATGCAAATGCTGCCGAAGGTGAGATGCATCAATGCTGTAAGGCTAGCTAGGCCACACGTCAGTGCAGAACTGTGCCAATGGCCTTTCGTGTGCTCCTGAATCCGTTTTCCTACAAAGCGCGGGGAATGGCTACTCTAACGAGTAAGTATGGTATCTGCTGCATTATACTTGGTCTTCAAGTAGGGGATCGCGCAAGACGGTGTTGGCTGGTTGGTTGTTTAAAATCATCAAACACATGCAATAGCGTTGAGTGCGTCAGTCGATCTAGACTCATCCACATGGACACGAGATCCATAACCGGGTGTCAATGTTGTCAATCTGCATCTCTCTTGGGGATCGCATTATTAAGCAGTCAGTGTCGATCCACAGGGTCGCAGAACCCATTCAGGGATCATTGCGTCGAACTGTGTCCATCACACTAGGCATGAGACGCATCAACGAGTGCTTGCCGCGTAGTGTTTTTACAATTGACCCCTGCGCTGTTGCTTCTTCCTACTGTGTCATCGTTCTTGTTTTTTGTTGGTAGGCATGAAGTCACTCATTTCTTTTAGCATGGAAGGCTGTCCTATTATCATTGGAATGATTAACGACTCAATTGTGCTGTTTTCTGCACATTTCATAGGTTTTCTCTTTGTCCATGCTTGGCGCTTTGCGAGATTTTGGTTAAGTAGTGTCTTTTTTAGGCAATTTTGAGGATGGCGATTGAAAGTCAACGATTCATTATTCTCTTTATTCGGTTGGCACTAGCTTTTCGCTAATTCTCTTCGTTTTCGCAATTTCCTCGTAAAGGCTAATGCTTTTGAAAAGTAGTAAAAAAGGCGATTGTTTGGCGAGGTGAAGTCTCTTTTGCCTTTTGTTAGCTTGCAAAGAGTAGACATCAAACCATTTACAGACTCGTGGTAGAACGTTAGGGTTTTTGTGTCTCGAATTCAACTATTGTGTGTAAAGTTAAGTAGGTTGATTTCATGTATGAAATTGTAAGTTTTGCAATAATTCTACTAGACCACCTTCTTGCGTTGTTTCATTTGATCACTGCGATTTTTTTTCCTTTCGTTTGAAATTTTACCTTTCTGAGGATATAAAAGGAACAACCAGGCATTTTATTTCTGTTCTTTGTTTTGGCAAGCACTTTTAACTTAACTTCGTTTTTTCCGTCCCCAAGCCTGTACTTAGCTCATCAGCAGGTTCAAATTTTCCTTTTTATCTCTTTTTAACTTCTAACCTCCGAAATTGAGCAGTTTTGTCGATCTAGCTCTACGTTCTGTTGTGAACCCTTTTATCTGTGTTGCCTTTGCCATGAGCCTGTAATTGCTTGCCATTCTCAAAAGGGGAGGAGGGAGGGAATTTTTGTAATAGTTGTTCCTTGTCCTATTCCCTGGGCGAGTCCTCGATGAGTGCCATCTTTTTGCATAGCAATTCATTTGATTCTCACTCCACTTACAGCTTCGTTTTAGGTCATAGGCAGATTTAGCATGTGTAGTATTTTTTACAACCTACGGATCTAGCGTTTGTCTTCATGTGGTAAGACGAGTGCTTGCGGTCTGCAGTTCATTGGCGCAAGCCATTTGGAAGTATTTGATCTTGATTGCAATCCAGCTGACGACGACGACGACGACCAGACCGCAGCACGTATGTAACTTGGTGTGCAGAAGGGACGGTTTCATGGCTATCGTATCACTTCTGCTTTTTACACATTCCGATTGTGATGTCCTTTTGGGTGGATACAAGATAGGAGAGGATGCTTTAATAGGAGGCGTACCTGAAGGCATTGAGTAGTTGTATCAGGCAGACACTGGGAATTGTGAAGTTTGCTTAACGACACTGTGTGGGTGAGCTAAAAACCAACATTTTCGGGATAGCCACTGACCGATGGACGCCTACACCTTTAAGTGTCAAATTGCTGACTAGGTTGACGCCTCCTGCCAGTACGGGTATCCAAGATTGTAGATGCCTCCTTTCACAAGAAAATTTGTTTGTCACCGCACCTTTGTGCTCACAGGCACCGGCGCTGGTCTGTACTATTCTTGATAAATGATGACTATCCCTTGTGTAGCGTGACCTGTCCCGCTGCGTTATGAATGCTCATGGCGGCATAAAGCCAGTACCTCTGATTATCGAGGCTTTCCCTAACCCATGCTTGCTGTTTTCGTTTCGTAGGTTTAAATGTCTGTTGGGTGTGAATCAAATGCAAACGGGAGATTCGCTGTCCAAAGTGGATTATAAGTGCAATTTGTCGGTGTTGTAATACCGCTATCATCGTGAATTCCACGAAAGACCACGCATCAAGAGGGAAAGAGGACAATGGAGTGAGTAACTGTGCCTTCAGGCAACACTAATGTGGAATAGCACAAAACCCTGAAGATCCTGACAGTGTTGTGTGTTTCTGTTCGTTTTCATCATTAACGAATTTAAAATTGTTACTCCCTTATTTCATGTTTTTTTGCAAACAGAAATGTGAGGGTTGAGCGGGTTCGCGCAGGTGATGATAAGTCTGCTTGTTGATTGACGTGGACGCGGTGTGCGAGGTGAGGTGGTGCACTGTGATGTGTCAGAAAAGTCTCCAGATTGTGGTGGGAGTGCAGTGGCCAAATTTTGCTACTACCCGACTGTTAAATGAAAATGGTTGTTTGGCGCACCACTTTTGTGTTGAGAGGTGAGTGAGTGCATAAACTATGCACACTGGTTTAAGCTGGGTTTTGGTAAGTCTGGGCTGATTTGAATAGTGAATTGTAATTATTAGACCAGACTGAGATGGCATGTTATCAAAGAGCAAACGTGGTGACGTCAGTCAGGACTGTTTTTTACATAGTCACGGGTATCTCGAGCCAACGGGCTGCCCAAAACTTCACTTGTACCAACCCCTGCATGCCAAAGCACTTCAACGTGAGAGATCGCCACATTTTCGTTTATTCTGCAAGTTCGATGAATAAATTTTACTGGATTTAGACACACGCGTATGATTAGCGGACGACTTTATTCTAATAATGTCTATGAAACTTAATCATTTGGTCCTGTACTTTAAATGTAGTACATTACGTGTCGTTTAAGACCAAGAATAAGTGCACGTGATATTCACAATTTCTAAGACACATTCCAACTGCCGATTGCATATTTTGTTAAGTAAAGCAAGTCTTTAAGTCAATTAAATCGCTCATCATTTTGGGGGTCGTCAACGGTAACTGCTTTCCATCTTGTTGGTAAATTGGATTCTTTGCTACACTAGAATGCCATAATTTTGGCAGAAGAGGGTCGTATTTTTTAGAGGATTATCCTACTCAATGGGAATCGCTTGGTAGAAATGAGCTTGCAGGGCACGAGTTTCACTGGAACGTGTCACGTCTGACCGAAGCATAATTTGCTAATCATGAGTCCTTTAGCAAGCGATTCAACATCTGAATTCTGCCTTTGGTACTACTTCGCACGTAACTTAGGTAGGAATTAATTGCATTGTATGCTTCCCTACCATCCCTGTCATGCATAAACTATCAATATTCATTTACCAGACGGTTGAACTTTACCGTTTATTCCCAAGATTTTAATAATTATTGCGCCATAAAATTGCTTAGCACGAGTAGATATCATACTTACATCTGTAAACTACGTGCAGCTTTTTTTCCAATTTAACAGCTGTGCATTTATGGTTAGAAACCTTCAACGCAAGGCGAGAAAAGGAGTTATTTGCAAAAGAGCTGCTCACCGCGTTCTACCGCCATCGGGGAGGTCAGAATAGCAGTGGGTTTTGTGTGATAGCTTAGATCACAGCTAGATTACACAAGCAGCAGAGTAGCAAAGTAGCCCAAGTGCTCTGCGTTCGAAGTATTTCTCACTTTGATCTAAAAGCGATTCCAATTGGGCACCGGCTGTCATCTTGCTACGATGTCAAAAACGTAGGTCTCCTCTAAAACTATAACATTTCCTGACATTCGGCTGTACTAGGAGTGTGCACTAACAAACAGCCAGAGTGAATGGACATTACACTGCCGCATAATTGGTTCAGTGAAGTGCAAATCAATTTGAAGACGTTTGATGCGTGCGAATGATTTCACTACGGTAACAGAGGAAAATGTGGAAATAGGGAGAGATTTGTACACTCAGTGGTTTAGATCTGAGCAGTGACAATGCGGATTTGTGAGAATATGGGGCAAAGAAAGTAAATTCGATTAGGGCAGATCAGACAGTGCAGTTTTAAGATTAGGTTGTATGAGGGAGTGGAAAGATATTTTTACTTCTCAATCGCTTGTTCTTCCTTCTTATCAATGGCATTATGCAGATAATTTGCGCTTTCTACACCTGCTCTTGCTTTCTCTCTGCTCTTATCCAAGCTCCATCCGCGTGCTACTCTCATTCCTCACTTCATTTGTGTGCGTCGTTTCAATAGTATCACATCTGGTATCCAGTGTCAAGGGCATCGAAAAGGGGACTGTGATTGGCCGCTTCTAGTGTGGCATTCGAAAAACCGAGTGTTTTTTATCAAGTTAGTTTCTTTATCTTTTACTCACTTACATAGCTAGATGAGTGGGAAAATGAATCAGTGTAGAAAAGGATGGGAGAAAGTTGGAAAGAAATGAAGAACGCTGCACCACAGCTCCATACGCACGACTTCTCACCTCTTTTCCCCAATCTCAACTATTCATGTGTCCCTTTCAGCTTAAAATCTTTATTAATTCGCTCCTACCGATGGCGAATGAGCCACCATTGCCATTTGCATAAGAAAAGCCTCTTCGTTAACTCAATAGCCATCTTCAGGGGTGATACGCCGATTCCTTCAATCATAATTCAACCGTGCACCATGCATGCTGTGCTGCACTTACTTTTCACGTCTCAAATTCCCGATTAAGCAGCAGTATAAGGGACCTGCTGGTGCACAACAAATTTCCCAACATTCATGTCCCACTGCAGAAGAACTGTAGCGTGGCACGCAAGTCTAGGCTTGAATAATTTGAACTAAGTCAGAATAGACAAGATTAGCAGCCTAGGCTAGATTATGGAAAACTCGATTAAGGAGCCTTATACGTTGCCATTCAAATTGACTCCCCTAATCAACTCTACACAACTCATTTCAATGAGACTTGAGGTGTTGCCTTTCCATCGCGCAGACATTCGGGATCTCTTGTCTACGCCCCTTTCTCATGTGCCACTCCAACGCATCTTCAATGAGTGTCTCCTTTTTCGCATACTCACATGTATTGCTTCTTGCTTAATGCCATACCATTTATGCTCCTCGAAAAAATACATACGGAAAAGAGGAGTGAGTATTCCCTAATATTCAGCTTCTTACCCTATTTTTCCACTTTATTGACACTAGAACATCTTGCTCTTCTGCCTTCTTTAAGTTTCCCTCACCTTCCTTTCCTACCGCACCGTCTGCGGTGCCTTCTTTGTGGGTTCCCTTTCATCCCTCCACTAGCCTCAATCTCGATTGCGACATGAGTAAACAATGCGCAGATTTATCGCCTAGATCAGACTAGCTCGATTTGGGCTGGACCTGATTCAATCACACTGCCCGAGATCAAATCGTGTTTTAGCAAAGTTTTGCAATGATTACCATCAAATCTCAATTTCTATCTTTCTGTTGCTTTAGTTTGTGCTACACTACTCCACCTCAATTCCATCTACTTCTACTCCTCCTTCACTTAGCCTTTCAAGGGCGAGGGTGGACGTATTGGTTCTACTTCTTACTTCGTAGTTTGTAGGCTGCTCGGATTCCTACCTGCTCATCTCACTGCCCACTCCTTTTATTCTTTTGTAAAGAATTCCCCTGTCTGGCTTTTCACTCTAGACCGCCCACTTCATTTCCGCCATGTATCAACGCCTCTGTTTACCTTTATTTCCGTCATTTGGGTAGTCGGCTGAATTGACATCTTAGAAAAGCAGCTTGAAACGTGTGTGTTTGTTTGTGTGTATGTGGGTGTAAAGGCACATTCATCTCATCCTCGCCTTCTAACAAGTTTTTCTAGCTGATCGAGCCGACATTTTCGTCCTATGCGCAATAAAATTCCCCTTGATTGTTCGTTAGGTGGCTAGTTCTTTAGCCATTCGCTCTCAACTCTACACTTTGCTAACTTTCTATTAGCCATCCACCAATTGACTTTACTTCATTTAACCGTTTTTTTCCTCCTGTGACTCTACACCCTCATTTATTTTAGATAGAAGTGGACACGACACATGAAACCAGCAAAACTCATGCACCATGTCGAGAAAATTTGTCTCCTGCAAGACGCAATACGTGTGAGTGCATAGAGTGCAGCAGGCGACAAAGAAGACAATTTCCGAAGATGCGTTGGAGTAAGACATGAGAAAGGAAACGCAGATAGGTGGAATCTTTGCCTTTCAAGTGTACTTTGATCCCTAGTATCTGCGAGAAAGAAAGACAAGACCTAAATTTACATGGCTTGCAGTTGTATCTGATTGATTAGGCAGGCCAAATTACAATGTTGGGGCTGACTTAAATTTTAACACATAAGACGCTTGTGGGGATGGGGCATGATCCATAGATGAGAACTTAACGACCCGCCCATAAATATTGCTATTGAGCTAACGAAGGGGCATTTCTGATGTGCACTCCTAACTCTATGCTTGGAATAATTGTTGTTTTGCATTACAAAAGGCAATGGTGGTCCATGCGCTTTTCAGCAGGGGTTGGGTAACATGAATTTTAGCTGAATGAGACAGGGAGTAATTAGAGTAGATGTGAAGAGATGAGAAGTCGCTGGAATGGAAGGAGTAAGGGTGGAGATGGACAGAAGAGGATTGGAAGTGGACGCTGTAGGATGACTCTCCACAGTGCTGTGATGCAGCCTCCTTTATTGCTTTCTATATTTCTACCATCTATTCCTGAACTGAATCAATCGCTTACTCATCTGGACACGTGCCTAGGTAAAACTTGAAGAATTCGTCCCATTGACACGTGAAATGCCTAGTCATAGCTCCCTTTCCATGTGATTATGCTGGATATCGAATGTGATAATGTTGGAATGACGCATGCAAGTGAATTCCAGAACAGAAGAGAGCACCACAGTCGGAGGAAGAGGCGATGACACCGAAATTCACCCATAATATCTATGACATCTATCTGTTTGTGCCCTTTCGACGTCTCTAGAATGAAGGATTGAAAGGTCTGGAGTGATGAAGAGAGAGAGTTGCGGCAGAAATAGGAGATACAAATAAGGCCGGAGACAAAGATAAAATAAGGCAGGGGAGAGGCATCGACGAATAACTGAATGTCAAGAACGGCAGCGTGGCAAAGCAAGATGAATAAATGTAGGCGTGCAACACGTAGAACAGCATGTCTGGCAGTTTGTCGTGTGGTAGACCAATTTAAACCTGATACCTGTAAGACGATCGGTAACACGTGCTGTGTGATTTCACTCAGTGCCGTCTGGTGTGGACTTTGGACAGCAACACTTGTAGGTGGTTTTGAGGGAGCAGGAATTCCTCACTTTATTGCTTTTCTGACTTGACCGAATCGTGTGCATCTTAGTGCACGCAAAGGAGGAAAAAGAGAATGAGAAGAACCACCGATACCAATGTGCTTTGACTTAAATGCGCTGCCTCGTTCTGACTGCTTGTCCTTGGCTTTTTTTGAGGGGACGCCTGTTTTGCAGTAGCATCTCAACCCTTGCGATTACCATGGCGCGAGTGATGGTGCGTATCTGCCGTCTACTCTAATTTCACACCAAGATCCATTGTTGCCTTGCTCTAGGGAGTACAATGGCGGTGAGCAAACCGCGCCAACCTGGGCTAAGCAACATGATTTATCGGCCGATAGCGACGAAAGAATGATTGGGTACGAGGCGAAAGCGAGAGGTTTACGGAGGGTAAGCAGAGGAAAGGATGGGAAAGTTCAAAATGGGATATCCTTGCACGGTGCTAAGGCACTGAATTTCTAATTTCCTGTCTTCTTCCTGTATTTTTTAAAATTTCTCCATTGGTCCACTTTCCTAGCCATGTATTCGAGCAGAGTATGCAGAAATCAATTGTGTGGAAGGAATATGAAATTTTATCGGACGGCACACTCGAAGATGCTACCCATAGTTCTACCTTGATTTGTGATACCCACTAGGATGCTAGTTGTGACGAAAACGAGGATAGGGAGAAGGAAGGGAAGGTAAAGCATCGAAGTGAGCAAAGGAACAATGAGTGCTCTGACAATTTCAGTGACACTGAATGCACCTCTGCTGTCATGGCTACATACCTTACTATGCCGTCCATTCGAAACTGCATTCGTAGCTATTGCCCATCTGCAATTATTTACAAGGTCACTTAGCATTCCCTCTTTCATTGCAAAGGCTCAGAATAAGTCTGCCATTCCCAAGTAGCGTTAGAGTGAACTGAGAAATTTAGAGTGGAGGCGGTTGTTAGGTTAAGTGGGAGTTGCGAGGTAATGGTAACGAAAACTTTTACTTTGAAAACGGATCGTCGCATTAAAAATGCGTAACCACTGATAATTCAAAGAGTTGGTGCAAATTAAGCAACCTAAGTTTTTGTCTATCACACATTGTAAATCATAACTAATGCAGTACATGGAAGATAACACCTTTGGAACCCACATACTATGATAATAACACATTCGACCCCGATAAATCAGGGGTCAGTGAGGTGTGACCAGACCATGAAGGTCTATAAAAGAGCACACCAAAGTCGTCAAACATCAATTTGTTGCAATGAGTGCAGGGACCACTTTCGCCATTGTGTTCAGTTGCCTCTTAGTCGGTGGCTTCGGTTATCCAAAGCTACCGACGTTCCCATCTTGCAATTCATCTGTGTGCCATTCTGGTGCAGATACTGGCTACGGTTGCCAAAGCGGAGTATGTAAGTACGCATGTTCCCAGGCACTGTGTCACGGCTTTGGGAACTCTGTCTTTCCTCAGAAGGGACTCCAAGAGGCGTGGGGTAGCGGAGCCCTTGGTGAGCAGGGCTGCTATGGTGGAAACTGCGGCTACTGGAGTGGATGTGAGGACGGAGAATGCAGGGATTTCTATGACTTCACGCAGTGTCAAGCTGATGAATGCTTCAGTGGACCATTTCAGGGTTATGGTTGCATCAATGGCGGCAACTGCCAAGTCGTCTGCCGTGATGGCGTTTGCCACTCCATTGACAATTATGCCAAATCGCATCAACCCGCAGTGATCACAGGGTACGGAGGTGCCATTTCTGGATATGGCCATGACCCCGTGATGATGCATGGTATGCCGAGCTACGAGCATCATATGCATTCACAATCCCTAGTTCCAAGCTTCCCTACTTCGGTGCACACTATGGATCCAGTTGTTCTTCAATCCATTCTCTTGGACATTCCAAACGTGAATCAACTTCTCATGTCGGTAGACCCTGTGCTTCTTCAGTCTGCGTTGATGTACGTACCAGGAATCGGTAGTTTTGCTTCCAATTTGGACCCATATTCATTCCAGTCAATGATCGTTGGACTGCCGAACATCAAAGATATCCTGGCTAGTATGGATCCGGTACTTCTCCAGTCAATCGTCGCAACTGCACCTGGCATTGACAGCATACTATTTGACTCTAAGCCATATTTCAGTCAACCCATGATGCCCCATACGCCTAAGCAGAAGCAAGTTACTAGGAGGCCTAAGGCTACAACTCCAAAGCCTTCCACCAAAAAGCCCGATTCGGTAAAGACCGCTGATCCCAACGTTACACTGGCAATTTTCTCATCAGTACCAAGTATTCCCATTCATCATGCCAATGCCCTGTTAAATGCAGATCCGAACTTTGTTCAGTGCATAATCAAGAACCATCAAAACCTTCACGGCCTCCTGGCCAATATGAACAATAAGACTCTTCAGTACGTCGCTGCACATGTTCCTGAGTTTGGTAAAATTTTGTCGGAGAAGAATCCCAACACACTGGAAGTCGTTTTTGACAAACTGCCCAACATCTCCAAATACCTGCAAGCCGTGGATCCCGAGGTACTGCAAGCTCTTGTGGCGAAATTGCCCTCTCTTGCAAAACATGCACCTCCACTGCCAACCACACCAGCTCCTCTGAAAATATCAACGCTTTTGCCTGAAAAGAAAAAGAATGTGACTAAAGCAGCAGCAATTACGATTGCAACTTCTTCGATGAAATCGACGCTTGTACCTAAGGAGGAAAAGGGAGCCACGAAAGAGACACCAACAACAGGTGCTACTGCGATGCCTATCATTACGAACAAGGAGCTTAAAATGATGCAGTCGAAAATACCTCTCATTGATTATGTATTGAAGTTGATGGGTCCGAAGAAACTGGTTGCTCTGCGTGAATTGGTGCCTGATTTTCCAAAAGTCTTGGTCGATTTGGAACCACCGAAGCTGAAGACCGTCAATGCGCAATTATCAAATGCTACACGGATCCTCAATGAAGTGGGTGATGTGCTGATAAAGAGTGTTCTCTCGAAGTTGAAAGAAGGCGGCAGTGTGCTTGGTTCACTCATTGGCATGCTCCTTTAGCTTACAAGGGCATAACGTTAGTTTAGTGACAGCTACTTATTCTCCAAATGTAATTTGTTCCCTCATACGTGGTCTTGTTATCAGTGCAGCTGTTTCGATGGTCGCAATACAAGTTTATTTCCTTATTTTCTGTTGGACTTGACGGCTTATTTGTAGTTTGGAGATGTGGTCCATGGGATGGTTGAATCGTGCACTTATCTCGTAACTTGACTAATGTGAAGACTTAGCATTAAGTGGCCCAATGCAAGTAGATTTTACCACTTTGTATTTGTGATTGATGAGAGTTAGCTTAAGCATACGCGAAGGCCAACTTTTGCAATATACCTAGCTAACAATTAGCACAGGTGTTTGTATTTGCGAGGCCTCCCGTCCCAATCACCTCATCCTTTTAAACTCCGCTTTTTTGCATGGGCTAGAGCGTCAAATGTCAAATTCAGCAGCTATGCTTATTTGGAACACACTCCAGTGGTAGAATTCTTTTCCAACGCAGACTACTTGATCCAACGTCTAGTCACACCTAACTGGCCGCCAGTCTACCTGTTTGTCAGCCACAATGACCTCATGTTCGTCTATGTTACCCTTACATCATGTAGGTTTGGAAGGCGTCATTTGGCGTGTGCTACATTAGTCGTGACATAAAATGTGTGTTGGATAATACATGGGTTTCGCTAGTCACGCAGGTGGCTTGTTTTATCGGAATATACGCGTATGCATTGCTACGGCTAACATTCCGAGTAAATGCTGCGTTTAGTGAAGCTAATGCCAGTGTATCATTAATTTACACCATAAAATGGTGATATTGAACGACAAAGCTATAAGGAACTGCACTACTTTATTAATTCTTTATTCTGCAGCCGCAATAGTGAATATGCTGATATAGATCTGCGATGCTCGACGGTGCCACCGCCTCAAATATTTGATTGCGATAGCAACTTTGCTACATTGCAAGCTAATGAGGGCCATTAAGTGAAGTCTTTACGAACTAGAGCCAAAGTTAGTGTTTTTGTATGTTATTTCCAATCGCCAGTTGTAAAGCGCAAATGGACTTAACACTGTGAAGAATGTAGAGCCTGGTGCCCTGTTCTTTAAAGTGCTGAGAATGCTACTTAGAGGGAAAAGCTTCTTTGTGTAGGAATATATAATGGATTAAGAATGGCAGCGGCTTGGGAGTTTAGGAGGAAATGATAAACCGATTGGTTAATTTTGTTACAGAATTAAACAGATGAACGATCGAAGACTGGTTGACAAAGTTATTAGCTCCATACTCAAGTATCTGGATGTCGAATATGTTCTTACATGCATAACCAGAATGCGTAGTAATCGGCCTATGTTTTTGATGCCGGTTTGATCACTGAAATGCGTAGTAGTGAAATCAAATGAAATAAACATCTCTGGTGCTAAAACTGGAGGTGCGACAATTATTCCAAATGTACTTGATCATCTTGGATCAATTTTAGTGCTGCAGTTAAAATCTTATTTAGGAGCACAAGCATCGTCGATGTAGTTAATGTCGCACATCAGGCAACAAAGCACTTCGCGTTCCTTTAGCGGTTACTGCAGCCCGTGATGCGTGTTTCTGTAGCGGCACACGATACAGGCAATGCGTTGGAAAATCCAAGTCACATTTCAAATTTGCACGATACCAGTTCGTACACCTAATGCATAGAGTTCAAGTGTTTCCGGCAGGAGAAATCTACTCGCAGGCAAGTTGCAGACCCTTCTGAAAGGTTAAGCCCTCAGCTTCAAAAGGAGCCGAGAATGTGCATTTATTTTCACTGCAAGTCCTTTTCCAGGCAGCGCAGATGCCAGAACCTTTGCAAATGGAAAGCTGAGGCTTTTTTGCGCTGTCGCAATGCGTGGCTGACATTCTTTCCGATAATCAGTTGTAGGCATGCTGGCATTAGATGCCGCGAACATTATTTCAAAAGTGAAATCCACCTCTCAAAAGCAACAAGTCCTTACATAAACATTTTGTGAATTCCTCGGAGCACATAGGATGCAGCGAACCTGATGAGCCAAATCTGGTTCCACCTAGCAAACTCTAACTCGGGATTCCCCAATGCTTTATTTTGCACTTGGCGATATCCTTGGCAGGTAGGGCCAAACAACTTGTGAAATAGCCATCGCACACAAACCTGTTGCGCACTTTGACGATGGTCCTCTTAAGCTAAATTCATTAATAATAGAAACCGAATAGCCTCAAAGGCAATGTTCATTAGCTCAAAGGACGTAACGAGGTCGTGCGAGGAGCTGGGTCATAAATAATAATAGTACTAATAGTAATGTTCTTCTTCTTTTCTACCACCTGCCTCCCTTACACGATAAGCTATATAGACAACGAACTGTTTAACAACACTGGATAACAAATTGTTAGCAATAAAAGGATGAGCTATAGTGATGGTGAATTTAGTCATGCGCTTGCAAAAAAAAGACGGCTAACAGGCTAGCAAGAGGCTTGTTGATTTACATTCTTGCTGAGCTACTGTTAGTGGAACTACAATGCGCAAAATATGTTGTACATGCATCTCTATCGCGTTGAGCATTGCTAATGGAGGTGGTGATGGTATTCATGTTGTCATCGAATTCAGTGGTCGTGGTGGTGTCGCTGTCATCGTCTGAAGATACACGAGTGCATTGACATTGGTGTTTGTTAAGATGCTACTGTTTGGGATGCATTGGAAAGTGCACGGACAACTGCAGTCTTCGTTGCGCTTTAGGTTGATGCAAGACCAATGAAGTCTGTGTTTAATTCATTCTGCATGCCATTTTTAGTGGCTAGTTGATCCTCATTGGTTGAAGCTTGTCAGATCACGCAGGCAGAATAAACGCTTGACCATCTATGCCACCTCAGCCCTGATAGACAGATGTTGCTCATTTAAAGAAGTGCCTTGCCTTAGTTACATCCAAGCGAGACATTGGGCTCCTTCTGTTTGCTACAATTATTTGCTGGCCCTTTTGTCAAAAATGAATATGGGACTGCAATTCCATTTCCATTTAACTTGCATGCCTTATAAAAACCTTATTCTGATAAGTCTGCTTTGTGCTTCCCTTCAATGTGAATAGCTATAAGTCCACACCAGTATTTTGGGAGTGGTTCAGTCTAAACTAATGTTACAGCTTCATCTGTTAGGTAAGTCAGTCAGCACTATTCTAGAGTACACTAGATCTCTGACGTCAGCAAACGATTTCGTGAGAGGCAGTGTGCGAATCAGCAGTTTCTAATTGATTACGAGTCCTTGTTGGTGCAAGAAGACAATGAGTGGAATAGAACTTGAAGGCATGTATAATGCGACAAAGAAATGCGAGGACTTATAAACAACATTAACTCAAAAGGCCGTGGACGCACCTCTTGTGTCACCGTTACATAATTGTCCATACGATCAATTTGGAAATTGCATTCGTGACGTTTGCCGAACTGCAATGATTTGCGAGGTCGCTTAACTTTGTACCTTTATTGGAGTAGGTCTGCCTTCCTTGAGAGATATTGGTTCAAACAGTAGAAATTAAATTTGAGTTGGTTAGTTTACGCAGAAGCTTCAAAGCAATGGCAGCGCAAGCATTTAATCAGAAAATGAGACAAAGCATTGTAGATGCGTGTCCATTGATAATGCGGTCGTTAGTGAGAATGGTGTGACTCATATTTTTATTCATCGCACATTGTAGAACACAAATTACGTAGGACACGGGAAGTAACACCTTCCGAATGCGCATGCTAAGATAACACAATCGAACATGAGGGCATTGTGGTTGACAAACAGATAAAATGAAGGTCAGTGAGGTGTGACCAGGCCATGAAGTTCTATGAAAGGGCATACCAAAGTCGTCAAATATCACATTACTGCAATGCGTAAGGAACGACTTCTGCGATTGCGTGCAACTGTCTCCTAGTCGGTGGCTTTGGTTACCCATCTTTGTGCCATTCTGGCGCAACACTGGCTATCATTGTCAAGGTGCAGTCTGCAGCTGCACACGTTCTCGGCCACTGTGCCATGGTTTTGAGAACTCCGTCTCTCAGCAGAAGGCTTCAGGGAGGCGAGTGTTGGTGGGGCCCTTGGTGAGCAGAGCTGCTTTGGTGAGAGCCTTGGCAAGGGACTTTTGTGGCTTTACGCAGTGCCAAGCTGACAAATGTTCCAGTGGGTCGTTCCAGGATTATGGTTGCATCGCTGGTGGCAATTGCTGAAAATGCTAAGGTCAACATGCGGTCAAGGCGACTTTCGCTTTTGTCAACAAGGCATAATTCAGACACACACTTCTTTTCTCCATTTCCTTGTCACCGATGCGTGCCTAAATTTGATCTTGGCTAGTGACTAAGTCAATAGAACTGATGAAGAATATTAGAATTTTCGCATTCATGAGCATGGATTGAGCTGGCCCATATTGATATCCTCAATCGGTAACATTATTTTAAGTACGCAGTGATTTGGGCATGTAGATGGAGATTTTTCGTTAGGCAGACATCAGTTGCGAATGCATTAAACAGTTCTTTGTCTGCTACATTGAGCTCTGCCTTTAGATTCACCGGAACTGGGGTCCTGCCTTTATTCCAACCCGTAGCCTTCCCAACGGTAGGCATTAAATCATTCCTTTCGTGCGCTGATTTATTCCCTTATTTAATCTGGAAACTCCAGTATTTGCCGTAGTTGCTTGCTAAGCAAGGGTTTAATTGTTGTGTACTCTAGATAGCTGTTCCGCAAAAAGACATCGTTTTAGAGCCATGGCATGGTGACTCGTAGTAGGTATGTTTGCAGGCGCTATCCCAGAGTTGGAGCCAGAGTTCGTACTAGGATGTGACACAAATGGCTTACCTGACGAAAATGTTGGCTGTTTCAGGTAACCACAGCCACCTAATAGGAGGCAGACGAACACAATGATAACAATGCTCCCTGACCTCACTGTAGCGATGTGATTTCTGGCTTTAGTGTGCTCTTTTATATGCTTTCGGAGCATTGGCTAGAAGACCTAGTCACACCTCAACGACATCAGATTAATCTCCGTGTCAGCTGCAGTTTCCAACTGCCTGGCTTTGTTGCCACCATTACACGCGAGTTCTGAAGGTGTTGCCCTTCCCTGTGCTCGATTAGTCTTAATTAAAGATGTGTAATTCATAAAAATGCTTTCTTATTTGTAGAGATTATAAATATAATCGCTGGGTATGCATCAGTAATGGTACAGCTTCTTTTTGGTAATTTTATTGGTAACGAATGCATTGCAGCGGCTGCACAACTTGAAGACCCTCCCATCCTCGAAATCCATGGTTTGATTTCATCTCACTTCAGTGCTAAGAGACTTGTTCTGTGTCTCCTTAATATTTGTGGAGCCTTAAGCGACCTCCTATACAAATGATACCAGACAACTGTCACTAATGTGATTATGAAACGAACATTTTCACAAGGCGTTTTGGATGGACCCAGAAATCCATCTAATGTTTCCTGAGACTAATGTCGCACTTTCCAATGCATCTATCTGCTTTTTCCCTGTTTTGATTTAAAGCTTTGGTATGGCTTTAGCGACAGGGCGGAGAATGGGTCTCATTGGCCTTTAATGTACCTACCTTTACGCTGATACTAGAGGAACTTAAACTTCAATTTAGTCAACCCTTTACAGCGTCCTCCCAATTTTAACGCACAGTTAAGAAGGAGACGTTAGCTACTCACATTTGTCTGCTTCCCAGCCTCCATCGCCACTGCTTCCCTCTCAATGTCTCTGATACCTCCAACCGCACACTTCACCGTTTCAAAGTCAAAAGACCAGAAGGGATCAAAAGCATAAAAATTATGAATAAGTTATGCCATTAACTTCGCCTTCCCTGCTTTACCTTCCCTTCCTTCTCCCTACCCTCATTTTCGTCACAGCTGGTATCCTAGTGTGTTTCACAAATCAAGGTGGAACTATGGGTAGCATCATCGAGTGTGCCGTCCGATAAAATTTCATATTCCTTCCACACAATTGATTTCTGCATGCTCTGCTCGAATACATGGCTAGGAAAGTGGGCCAATAGAGAAATTTAAAAACATACGGAAAGAAGAAAGGAAATGAGAAATTCAGTGCCTCAGCACCGTGCAGAGACATCCCATTTTGAGCTTTCCCATCCTTTCCTCTGCTTACCCTCCGTGAACCTCTCGCTTTCGCCTCGTACCCAATCATTCTTTCGTCGCTCTCGGCCGATAAATCATGCTGCTTCGCCCAGGTTGGCGCGGTTTGCTCACCGCCATTGTACTCCCTAGAGCAAGGCAACAATGGATCTTGGTGTGAAATTAGAGTAGACGGCAGATACGCACCATCACTCGCGCCATGGTAATCGCAAGGTTGAGATGCTACTGCAAAACAGGCGTCCCCTCAAAAAAAGCCAAGGACAAGCAGTCAGAACGAGGCAGCGCATTTAAGTCAAAGCACATTGGTATCGGTGGTTCTTCTCATTCTCTTTTTCCTCCTTTGCGTGCACTAAGATGCACACGATTCGGTCAAGTCAGAAAAGCAATAAAGTGAGGAATTCCTGCTCCCTCAAAACCACCTACAAGTGTTGCTGTCCAAAGTCCACACCAGACGGCACTGAGTGAAATCACACAGCACGTGTTACCGATCGTCTTACAGGTATCAGGTTTAAATTGGTCTACCACACGACAAACTGCCAGACATGCTGTTCTACGTGTTGCACGCCTACATTTATTCATCTTGCTTTGCCACGCTGCCGTTCTTGACATTCAGTTAGTCGTTGATGCCTCTCCCCTGCCTTATTTTATCTTTGTCTCCAGCCTTATTTGTATCTCCTATTTCTGCCGCAACTCTCTCTCTTCATCACTCCAGACCTTTCAATCCTTCATTCTAGAGACGTCGAAAGGGCACAAACAGATAGATGTCATAGATATTATGGGTGAATTTCGGTGTCATCGTCTCTTCCTCCGACTGTGGTACTCTCTTCTGTTCTGGAATTCACTTGCATGCGTCATTCCAACATTATCACATTCGATATCCAGCATAATCACATGGAAAGAAAGCTATGACAAAGCATTTCACGTGTCAATGGGACGAATTCTTCAAGTTTTACCTAGGCACGTGTCCAGATGAGTAAGCGATTGATTCAGTTTAGGAATAGAGGGTAGAAATATAGAAAGCAATAAAGGAGGCTGCATCACAGCACTGTGAAGAGCCATCCTACAGCGTCCACTTCCAATCCTCTTCTGTCCATCTCCACCCTTACTCCTTCCATTCCAGCGACTTCTCATCTCTTCACATCTACCCTAATTACTCCCTGTCTCATTCAGCTAAAATTCATGTTACCCAACCCCTGTTGAAAAGCGCATGGACCACCATTGCCTTTCGTAATGCGAAACAACAATTATTCCAGGCACAGAAGTAAGAATGTCCCTTCGTTAGCTCAATAGCAATAGTTAAGGGCGGGTCGCCAGGTCCTCATCCCCACAGGCGTCTTATGCGTTAAAATTTAAGTCAGCCTCTACATTTTAATTTGGCCTGCCTAATCAATCAGATACAGCTGCAAGCCATGTAAATTTAGGTCTTGTCTTTCTTTCTCGCAGATACTAGGGACCAAAGTACACATGGAAAGGCAAAGATTCACCTGTCTGCGTTACTCCAACGTATCTTCGGAAATTGTCTCCTTTGTCGCCTGCTGCACTCTATACACTTACACGTATTGCGTCTTGCAGGAGACAAATTTTCTCGACATGGTGCATGAGTTTTGCTGGTTTCATGTGTCGTGTCCACTTCTATCTAAAATAAATGAGGGTGTAGAGTCACAGGAGGAAAAAACGGTTAAATGAAGTAAAGTCAATTGGTGGATGGCTAATAGAATGTTAGCAAAGTGTAGAGTTGAGAGCGAATGGCTAAAGAACTAGCCACCTAACGAACAATCAAGGGGAATTTTATTGCGCATAGGACGAAAATGTCGGTTCGATCAGCTAGAAAAACTTGTTAGAAGGCGAGGATGAGATGAATGTGCCTTTACACCCACACACACAAGCAAATACACACGTTTCAAGCTGCTTTTCAAAGATGTCAATTCATCCGACTACCCAAATGACGGAAGTAAAGGTAAACAATGCAACATGCACAAACTTAGGCAAACAGACAGAGGCGTTGATACATGGTGGAAATGAAGCGGGTGGTCTAGAGTAAAAAGTCAGACAGGGGAATTCTTTACATAAAGAATAAAAGAAGTAGACAGTGAGATGAGCAGGTAGAATTCGAGCAGCCTACAAATTACGAAGTGAGAAGTAGGACCAAAACGTCCACCTTCGCCCCCGAAAGGCCAAGTGAAGGAGGAGTAGAAGTAGATGGAATTGAGGTGGAGTAGTGTAGCACAAACTAAAGCAACAGAAAGATAGAAATTGAGATTTGATGGTAATCATTGCAAAACTTCGCTAAAACACGATTTGATCTCGGGCAGTGTGATTGAATCAGGTCCAGCCCAAATCGAGCTAGTCTGATCTAGGCGATAAATCTGCGCATTGTTTACTCATGTCGCAATCGAGATTGAGGCTAGTGGAGGGATGAAAGGGAACCCACAAAGAAGGCACCGTAGACGGTGCGGTAGGAAAGGAAGGTGAGGGAAACTTAAAGAAGGCAGAAGAGCAAGGTGTTCTAGTGTCAATAAAGTGGAAAAATAAGGTAAGAAGCTGAATCGTAGGAAATACTCACTCCTCTTTTCCGTATGTATTTTTTCGAGGAGCACAAATGGTATGGCATTAAGCAAGAAGCAATACATGTGAGTATGCGAAAAAGGAGACACTCATTGAAGATGCGTTGGAGTGGCACATGAGAAAGGGGCGTAGACAAGAGATCCCGAATGTCTGCGCGATGGAAAGGCAACACCTCAAGTCTCATTGAAATGAGTTGTGTAGAGTTGATTAGGGGAGTCAATTTGAATGGCAACGTATAAGGCTCTTTAATCGCGTTTTCCATAATCTAGCCTAGGCTGCTAATCTTGTCTATTCTGACTTAGTCCAAATTAGTCAAGCCTAGACTTACGTGCCGCGCTAAAGTTCTTCTGCAGTGGGACATGAATTTTGGGAAATTTGTTGTACACCAGCAGGTCCCTTATACTGCTGCTTAATCGGGAATTTGAGACGTGGAAAGTAAGTGCAACACGGCAAGCATAGTGCACGGTTGAATCGGCGTATCACCCCTAAAGATAGCCATTGAGTTAACGAAGAGGCTTTTCTTATGCAAATGGCAATGGTGGCTCATTCGCCATCGATAGGGGCGAATTGATAAAGATTTTAGGCTGAAAGGGCCAAGTGAATAGTTAAGATTGGGGCAAAGAGGTGAGAAGTCGTGCGTATGGAGCTGTGGCGCAGTGTTCTTCATTTCTTCCTACTTCCCCCATCCTTTTCTACACTGATTCATTTTCCCACTCATCTAGCTATGTAAGTGAGTAAAAGATAAAGGAACTAACTTGATAAAAAACATTTGGTTTTGTCGAATGTCACACTAGAAGAGACCAATCACAGTCCTCTTTTCGATGCCCTTGACACTGGATACCAGATGCGATAATATTGAAACGACGCACGCAAATGAAGTAAGGAATGAGTGGCACACGGACGGAGCTTGGATAAGGGCAGAGAGAAAGCAAGAGCAGGTGTGGAAAGCGCAAATTACCTGCATGATGCTATTGATAAGAAGGAAGAACAAGCATCTGCGAAGTAAAAATATCTTTCTACTCCCTCATACAACCTATTCTAAAAACTGCACTGTCTGATTCGCCCTAATCGAATTTACTTTCTTTGCCCCATGTTTTCACAAATCCGCATCGTCACTGCTCAGATCTAAACCACTTTATCCTTGCCTCGAGTGTACAAATCCCTCCCTAGTTCTACATTTCCCTTTGTTACCGTAGTGAAATCATTCGCATTAGATTGTGTTCATTCGTACGCATCGAATGTCTTCAAAATGATTTGCACTTCACTGAACCAATTATGCGGCAGTGTAATGTCCATTCACTCTGGCTGTTTGTTAGTGCACACTCCTAGTACAGCCGAATGTCAGGAAATGTTATAGTTTTAGAGGAGACCTACGTTTTTGACATCGTAGCAAGATGACAGCCGGTGCCCAATTGGAATCGCTTTTAGGTCAAAGTGAGAAATACTTTGAACGCAGAGCACTTGGGCTGATTTGCTACTCTGCTGCTTGTGTAATCTAAATGTGACCTAAGCTACCACACAAAACCTACTGCTATTCTGACCTCCCCGATGGCGGTAGAACGCGGTGAGCAGCTCTTTTACAAATAACTCCTTTTCTCGCTTTGCGTTGAAGGCTTCTAACCATAAATGCACAGCTGTTAAATTGGAAAAAAAGCTGCACGTAGTTTACAGATGTAAGTATGATATCTACTCGTGCTAAGCACTTTTATGGACCCCGGTAAATAAACATTGCTAGTCTATGCATGACAGGGATGGTAAGGAAGCATACGATGCAATTAATTCCCACCTAAGTTACGTGCGAAGTAGTACCAAAGGCAGAATTCTGATGTTGAATCGCTTGGTAAAGGAGTCATTATTAGCAAATCATACTCCAGTCAGACGCAACACGTTCCAGTGAAAGCCATGCCCTGCAAGCTCATTTCTACCAAGCGATTCCCATTGAGTAGGATAATCCTCTAAAATATACGATCCACTTCTGCCAAAATTATGGCATTCTAGTGTAGCAAAGGATCCAATTTACCAACAAGATGGAAAGCAGTTACGGCTGACGACCTCAAAATGATGAGCGATTTAATTGACTTAAAGACTTGTTTCACTTAACAAAATATGCAATCCGCAGTTGGAATGTGTCTTAGAAATTGTGAAACTCACGTGCATTTATTTTTGGTCTTAAACGACACGTAATGTACTACATTTGAAATACAGGACCAAATGATTAAGTTTCATAGACATTATTAGAATAAAGTCTATCGCTAATCATACTTGTGTGTCCAAATCTAATAAAATTTATTCATTGTACTCATAGCATCAATAAAAATGCGGCCATTGTAGTACTTTGTTTGTTAGAACTGCTGGTTTCTATCAAGGTCACAGAAGTGGCCGCACTGCACTAGCTGCGTGAGCCGGCCTCCGGGCCTTGCCAGCAGCCTATTTCTCTCTGTCCGGTGAATACATGTGTCTTACCCTGCCACTTTGCCTTCTTTTGCCTTAAGGGAGCCTCAGGACGCTACAGCCATCCCTTACGTTGAAGTGCTTTGGCATGCAGGAGTTGGTACAAGTGAAGTTTTGGGCAGCCCATTGGCTCAAAATACCCGTGATTATGTAAAAGACAGTCCTAATTGACGTCACCACGTTTACCCTTTGATGACATGCCATCTCAGTCTGGCCTAATAATTACAATTCACTATTCAAATCAGCCTAGACTTACCAAAACCCAGCTTAAACCATTGTGCATAGTTTATGCACTCACTCACTTCTCAGCGCAAAAGCGGTGCGCTAAACAACCATTTTTAACAATTCGGTCGTAGCAAAATGTGGGCGCTGCACTCCCATCACAATATGGAGACTCTTCTGACATCACATTGCACCACCTCTCCTCACACACCCCGTCCACGTCAATCAACAAGCAGACTTATCATCACCTGCGCGAACCCGCTCAACCCTCACATTTCTGTTTGCAAAAAAACATGAAATAAGGGAGTAACAATTTTAAATTTGTTAATGATGAAAACGAACAGAAACACACAACACTGTCAGGATCTACAGGGTTTTGTGCTGTTCCACATTAGTGTTGCCTGAAGGCACAGTTACTCACTCCATTGTCCTCTTTTCCTCTTCATGCGTGGTCTTTCGTGGAATTCACGATGGTAGCGGTGCTTCCACACCGACAAATTGCACTTATAATCCACTTTGGACAGCGGACCTCCCGTCTGCATTTGATTCACATCCAACCAACATTTAAACCTGTGAAACGAAAACAGCAAGCATGGATTTGGGAAAGCCTTGAAAAATAAGAAGGAAATAAGGTCCAAACAGAGGTACTGACCTTACGTCGCCATGAGCATTCATAATGCAGCGATATCACGCGAAGCAGTAAGGGATGGATCACGCTATACAAGGAATAGTCATCATTTGTCAAGAATAGTACAGACCAGCGCCAGTGCCTGTGAACACCAAGGTGCGATGACAAACAAATTTTCTTGTAAAAGGAGGCATCTACAATCTTAGATACCTGTACCAGCAGGAGGCGTCAGCCTAGTCAGCAATTAGACACTTTAAAGGCGTAGACATGTCGGTCAGTGGCTATCCCGAAAAGGTTGGTTTTCAGCTCACCCACACAGTGGTAATTCCTGAGACCCTTTATTTGTTAAGTAAACCTCACAATTCTCAGTGTCTGCTTGACACAACTACTCAATACCTTCAGGTGCGCCCACTATTAAAGCATCCTCTCCTATCTTGTATCCACCCAAAATGACATCACAATCGGAATGTGTAAAAAGCAGAAGTGATACGATAGCCATGAAACTGTCCCTTCTGCACACCAAGTTACATACGTGCTGCGGTCTGGTCGTCGTCGTCGTCGTCAGCTGGATTGCAATCAAGATCAAATACTTCCAAATGGCTTGCGCCAATGAACTGCAGACCGCAAGCACTCGTCTTACCACATGAAGACAAACGCTGGATTCGTAGGTTGTGAAAAATACTACACATGCTAAATCTGCCTATGACCCAAAACGAAGCTGCAAGTGGAGTGAGAATCAAATGAATTGCTATGAAAAAGATGGCACTCATCGAGGACTCGCCCGGGGAAGGACAAGGAACAACTATTACAAAATATTCCCTTCCTCCTCCCCTTTTGAGAATGGCAAGCAATTACAGGCTCAGGGCAAAGGCAGCACAGAAAAAGAGTTCACAACAGAACGTAGAGCTAGATCGACAAAACTGATCAATTTCGGAGAAATTAAAAACAGATAAAAAATTTAAACCTGCTGATGAGTTAAGTACAAGCTTTGAGACGGAAAAAACGAGGCTACGTTAAAAGTGCTTGCCGAAACAAATGACATAAATAAAATGCCTGGTTGTTCCCTGCATACCCTCAGAAAGGTAAAACTCCACACAAACGAGAAAAAAATTCGAGTGATCAAATGAAACAACGCAAAAAGGTGGTCTAGTAGAATTATTGCAAAACTTACAATTTCATACATGAAATCAACCTACTTAACTTTACACACGATAGTTGAATTCGAGACACAAAAACCCTAACGTTCTACCAAGAGTCTGTAAATGGATTGATGTCTACTCCTCGCGAGCGAACAAAAGGCAAAAGAGACTTCACCTCGCCAAACAATCGCCTTTTTTACTGCTTTTCAAAAGCATTAGAATTTACGAGGAAATTGTGAAAATGGAGTGCACTAGCAAAAAGGTAGTGCCAGCCGAACAATAAGAGTAACGAATTGTTGACTTTCAATTGCCACCCTCAAAATTACCTAAAAAAGACACTACTTAACCAAAATCTCACAAAGCACTAAGCGTAAGCAAATAGAAAATGTATGAAAAGTGCAGAAAACGGCACAATTGAATTGTTTATCATTCTAACGATAATAAGAGAGCTTCCCATGCTAAAAGAAATGAGTGACTTCATGCCTACCAACAAAAAATAAGAACGATGACGCAATAGGAAGAAGCAACAACGCAGAGGTCAATTGTAAAAACACTACGCGTCAAGCACTCGATGATGTGTCTCATGCCTATTGTGATGGACACAGTTCGACGCAATGAACCCTGAATGAGTTCTGCGACCCTGTGGATCGACACTGACTGCTTAATAATGCGACCCCTAAGAGAGATGCAGATTGACAATATTGATACCCAGTTGTGGATCTCGTGTCCATGTGGATGAGTCTAGATCGACTCTGAGGCACCCAACGCTATTGCATGCGTTTGATGATTTTAAACAACCAACCAGCCAATACAGTCTTGCGTGATTCCCCACTTGAAGACCAAGTATTATGCAACAGATACCATACTTACTCGCTAGAAAAGTCGTTCCCGCACTTTGTAGGAAAACGGATTCTGGAGCACACGAAAGGCCATTGGCACAGTTCTGCACTGACGTGTGGCCTAGCTAGCCTTACAGCATTGATGCATCTCATCTTTGGCAGCACTTGCATCCCTGCAGCCACAGTACTTGACACCTGCCCACCTCCCTTACCTTCAATCGGCTAATTGATTAATCTACCAACGTAAAATTGGTGTTTTTACCTCCCCCCAGTAGCTTTGCATTTGTATGACTAAAGTGCGTCCTAACATCTTAGCTTTTCATCGTCCACTACTTTAATCCTTTCTATAAACACTATGGGCAGGTCCGTCTCGGTCAGTCTCATATGCCTACCGCACGCTGCCCAAATTGACCCTTCACACGTTTCGCAGGTCGGGAAAGGGACAGAAGAACAGGTCGATAGCCGTGAAAATCGACAGGTGGGCAGGTGTGTGGGTAGGTCAACAGATGGAGAGGTTGAGATATGCGAAATGACGACACTAGCTTTACCGCCTCATTTAGTCTCTGCCTCTACAGCTCTACTAACTGGCCAAACAAGTGAATGAAAAGGAACAGAGACGCAAATAAATAATGAAACAACTCCAGTGATTCCCAATGTAATTGTCTCAAAACAGCACCCATAATAGGTGTAATGGTGGAAAAGACTACGATGAGTAGAGGGAAAGGCGGAGGCAGGACGATACTTACGACGACTGTCATACCCAGGTTCTCATCACCGCCCATATACCACAGAAAAGGCGGCGCACCACAAAAAAGCACTCGTGTGACGGACACAAAGTCAATTAATGTCACAGCACTAGGGTGCAAGCTGGACCACACCAGGCCTTTGCCCATGTCTGCGTAGGACTTGTCAGCTCAACATCAGACGTCGCATTAAAAAAGAGACGCGACAAACGCTAAAATAGGGTTAGGGGCTCGCATGCATCAAACACTTACCTTTATATCTTGGACATGTCAATGCCGATGGCACCTCCCTCTCCCATATTACCTAGTGCACTTATAGCTCCACTACATCGGACACAAGTATGACAGCACTCAGTGTCAATTAACGCCATGAGTAATAGGCCAGCCATGCGTGCGTATGTGCTCAAAACGGTAGAACAAGTACCGTGCTTAAATAAGCCAAATGGACATGGCGAGGCATTCCATTCCTTTACACTATGAGCAACTTCCACCTTAATCAGTGTTAGCAGCAACAACGCGATCATAATGAAGCAATGTTTCGCAAAAATACTCAGCACCAAGGCATCACGAAGGTGTTAGCTTTAGCACCTCCGACACTTACACCAGGCAGGACTGCACAAGCGTTCCAACGGCACATCCCATACCCCCGAAGTGAAGCTGATGAAGAATAACTAGGAGGGAAGGTCCACGGACAGCAAAAAACAGATCTCCCTTCGCCTGTCTATCCACCTACACATCTACCAGCCAAATAATCTAATCAACAGATAAGTAAAAAGAGCGCGATTAAAGGAATAGATGAAGCTTAACGCTTGCCAGTGCACATTTGCCTGTGTCTTGGTGGACGCCCACCAACCATTAGCCGTCAAGAATATTAACCTGATTAACCTATGGAAAATGCCTGCCAAACCTGCAGTTTGCCTGTCTCCGCGGCACTTCAGCTAACTAC
This sequence comes from Taenia hydatigena, assembly GCA_036345935.2. NCBI lineage: Eukaryota > Metazoa > Platyhelminthes > Cestoda > Cyclophyllidea > Taeniidae > Taenia > Taenia hydatigena. The sequence goes on from JADWOT020000805.1 coordinate 28,407, forward strand.
TAGCCCCACAAAAAAACGGCTAAAGTCAAGGCCGGTTACCACTATGACCAAGGCGAGAGCGAAGATTGCGTCAAAACTACTACACAGCTACAGCAGGAGGAGTGAACACACCGAGGCAATCAGTGGGTTGCCTTCCAAGTCACCATCGTGACAATGCGTTTCCAATAAACACTTCATTCATAAGTACTTCAAGGACGGGCATCAAAGGATCCTTCTTTTGACGATATCAAACGTGCACAGTTCGGTGGTTTACACAAGGAACACTAATCAGGCAGATTCGAATAACAACGGCAGAAGAAATCTACGCAATTTCTTAACATTCAGCAAAACTTGAGTGCGCCCAAAAATATACACTCAATTACGGGATGGTCCTCCTCAAATCCGCCAAACAATAAGAAGTAAAGTAGCATCATGCTTTCTGACGACAAGTAGATTAACTGGAACCTACTCACTTGACACAACTTTGCGCACCGTCTGTGCCACTGTTCCGAATGTGGAAGAACACTTATTTGGAACTGATAATTACAGTCCATCGCAAATGTCTACACGTGAAATGAAGCGAACTGCCGTATTCTACCCATCAGCATCCAGTACACTCAATCCGACAACTATGGACTTATACACTTTGTAATGAACACAGGCAACTTGTCCCAATCAAAATTCTCAAAAATCACATCCATATTAATCAAAACACGCTGAACACAACCTTTCCTGGTCAGATTAGTACGCCATCTACCCTTCCAGACGGAAAGCGATAACAATATGAATGCAGTGGACAAATTCAGCCAGTGGCACGACCAGATGTCAATGAGCGCAAGTTAGAGCTGACAATATTTAAAACACCCCAGTGCTGGGTGAAATTACCTAAACAAATAATGGCAGCAAACAAACGGAACACGTGGAAAATGAGAAAATAAGAGAGTTATAACCAAACCAGCCCCAGATTCCCATAGAACGAACGGTGACTGTGGCCAACGCAAAAAACTACACCTCGCACTCAGGCGTCACAACTCATCAAAGTTGACAAAACGGCAAGTAGCGTGCATGAATAGGGGCTTTTCAAATGTATATAAATGTGCATTGATACGTACCTCTTAATAGGCGCGTCACTTCCTTCATGCATCCACAATCATCACACTCATCGACGTGGCCCTTTTGGCCTACCGCATCACAAAACAGGAGCCATGGCACGGCAGCGCTTACACCCTTCGCGGCAGATTCCCAACGAATTCGAGAAAATTTCATCAGCAAACGCTGAGTGCCAAAACGCCCTTCAGCGGCAGCACAGCCTCAACGAAGTACCCGTCCTTCGCAGACTCGGAAGAAACATAGCTGACGTGCTGCTTCACTTGTCAGTCGTCTCCATTTTGCGCGGTAAAATTCGATGTTCGCATCCGCCCATCACCCGAGCCACCAAATATTCCATTTGAAGAACATCCCCGAATCTACAGGAACAAACTAGGACTTAAGGAAACAATTTAAATCAAGGCAACGGATTTATACGCTGTGCGACGATGGAGTAGGTTGCACGTTGACGTCTCAGTCGCAGAAGAATCTTTACGACCTTGGCTTAGGCTTATTCTGATCGCGTCTACCGAAGTTACTGGAGACGACATTCAGTTCCCCAGTGGAGAAGAACATACTCAACTACCCCTTCGGAGGGCACTGCAGCTATATTCGCGCCCAATGAAAACGATAAATTCGACCGACTTGGTTACTGCAACAACTTGAAAAATGAAGCTGTCGCATTGCATTTGCGAATAGACTTCGGGAAAAGGATGCAAAACGGATTCATTGAGGTACAGCACAGATCACACCAACTTCTGGGCTAGAGTAGAGAACAAGAGAAAACTCAAACTTCAAATTCAGCAATCCTTTGGGGCACATTGAATGCACTACCACAGACGGACACATCCTCGTCATTCTTAAGATTCGGATCATCATTGACCTCACGTGAAGTCCAAAATGAGACAGTTTCGTTCCTTTTTGAACTAACAGAGCTTATCCAACAAAAACAAAACGCCGCAATTAAAACACGCAACGCGCCTACCATATCGACAGGCAAGATACCAAACACGACCGGTGACCTTGAACCTGCCAAACTTAAGGACCACTTTTGAGCAAACATCTTTTCATCTTAAGAATTCTTGAATGCGCACAAAACACACCATCAAGCTTGGCCTTAGAACAACCGCTAAAATTGGTCTTTGCGAGTGCATAAAAACCAAATGCAATTCATCTTTGAAAATTGATTGTTTGAAAACTGATTGTTTGAAAATTGCATCCCATTATAGAAAGCATTATACGTCATGCAAACTTGCCAGCATTCATTCCAAAAAGGGTGTCAGAACGTTACGCACCATATGTGAGAATTAAAACGCCATCCTCGAGCAGAATGGTTATTTTGTTACAAACTTACTAGCCTAGATGACAGGGGATCGACACAACCCGTATGGATGGTGAAAGGGTGGCCTCTGTCAACATAATTATTACACAAGGGATAGGGATGCAGCGCGCTTCCCGTTTGTCCCCTCGTCTTCTACCTCAAAATGCTTTGGACTTTATTGCAAACCTACGTTGCTCGGACCACTATTTTCCGTTTCTCTTCTAAGGAATTCTGACGAAACCTTCATCACTAGGTGCGCCATGACTGCCTCTTCGTCTCCCCAAGTCCCATTTCAACAACAAAAGTGCTGCACAAATCCTTCGTCTTACTGGCCCCGTCTTTAGTGTTGCCCTTGTTGAATGCCTTTCTTCCAGTCATTATGGTTCAAACTTTGTTTTTGCATCTCATCAGTGGTGTACCTTTGCAGAAACACAGATGCAATATTAAGCGATTGATGGCTATAAACCCAGCAATGCGACGTGGACAAAACGATTGATAGGTGTTAGAATAATTTCATATGGCATGAACTGTGTTACAATGGGCTGAAGCAAGTACGACAGTAAATCATAAGGCATCTTCGCTTGCTCCCCCTCCTCCCCCTGCAAGTTAACATCCACACCCCAGCAAATAAGTCACGTCACTCAACGCTCACAAATGTGGACCTTATGAAAAACCAATGCACCGTATGAAGGCTCATAATAATATAACCTTACACCGGCTTCGTCGCACACCATACCATTGTTGTTGCTGTTGCTGCTGCTAAAGATCTCAAAACAAACAAAAGTGATGCAATTGAGAGCCTTTTATAAGATCTTGCTCAACTTGTACAAAATACACTGTCCCATGGGGGAGTACTCACCAAGTTACCGTCCTTCTCTCCCTTCACTCTCGCCCGCCGGACGCCTGCCCGACCCCCACGCACCAGCACACACTTATGGCCCGCGTGAAGGAATAACCTACACTGAGGACGAGGAGCAAGCAAACTCTCGATCGCATTCATTGCTCCTCTAATAATTGCTTTGACACCACAGTGGTCGCCGTCGACAAAAACGAGTCCCATAGATCGGCTTCTACGTCCACATTTCCCTTGCCACTATTGCAACCGTCGACGACGATGTGTTATTATTGGCAGGCAGTCTGATGAGCCCGTAATTAACGACGACGTTGAGAAGCGTCACGTGGCCAGCGTTGCGAACAATAGCGGCGAGGCAGCCAGTGTTGGTCAGAAGCCAACTATTACAACACACAAATACTGTACTTACAAGTTTGGCGTACAAAATTGACACCTAGTGCTACTCACTCAAGCCCCCATGCCTACCACATAATAATGCTCCAGAGGAAATAAACATTTCCTTTCGCCGTACTTTGGATCCGCAACCACTTTGGTACCACGTGAAGCCAAATGCTTGCTAACTTCCCTCCCAGCGAACGAGGCCTCATTCACCACAACATCATTCCTTCCCTATTCAAATAACCCTCCATCTACCTACCTGCCTACCTAAAATACTGCCGCGACAACTTCAATCACCATTGTTCATCATAACGAACGAACGCAGAAAAGCGCTACCATCCAACAACCAACCAAAACTCGTCAAATTCTCTCTCGCGATCCTCATTAACAAAGAGATATCCATGCACACACACACACATACGTTTACGGAACTAAAAACGGGTTACAGACGATCTTGAAAATATCAGTGCGCATGGATTTACGTGCAATGAAAAAAAATTGGTAGACAGTAAGACAGGAAATACACACCTCGAACTGTAAAATTAAAAACACACAAACACGCACTCAAATTCACGAAAAGAAGGCCCGCCTGGAGTAGGCTTAAAAAAGACTCTGAAACACTTCTCCTACTCATTCCCATCTTTTCAGAGTTGACACAATCACCAGCACAACTAATCAACGTGACAATGAGCCCGCCCCCCTCCCCCAACCCACCAGTGCTACACTTTAGTTAGCTGGCCGAGCCTGCGACCATTCCATTCTCACCCAATGCTTGTGCCCAAAAACACAAAAGGTCACACCTACCGCTATGTCAACGCTATCGTCCATGCCGACATTCACATTGCACATCCGAGACTGAGACGCCTCCGCCAATGGCTCCACAAGCTCGCATTGCCTACCGTTCCACAGACTCATCAAATGTTACCTCACAACCGCCACCACCAACACCACAGTAATTTTTCGGCATCCGGAAAGGAAAAAAAACAAACAATGGAAGAGCCAGTGTGTGAATGTCCAATGTGCTGCAAAGCTAACACCTTCAAACATAGCCAATGATAGGAGAAAGCACCTTAACAAGCAAGAGTTTAAGAGTGCTACAAAGTACAGTCTGCGTAGTGATGCGAAAGCTCTCAACTAGTCACTCCTTCATTCACTTCCGCTGCGTCCACCTCGCCCAGACACCAACACATGCCGTCAAAGCTGAACCTACCATTAAGCCATCACCGAGGGCCTCTACACAACACGTTTCGCAAAGATCACATCAGCACAAAAATAGCCCCTGTCCCCAAGTCAATGAGCGGTAGAGCCGTTAAGCGTCCCACGCCCTCCACACATAATGTGCGCTCCACCAACACGGATATCATAGTAATGGGAACAACCCAAATGCAAAAGGACCTACGGATAAATGATGAAAGCATGCTTCTACCCTAGATGAGAACGCACATCGAATCTATAGACACACAAGAAGACAGTGAAAGTTCACTTAAAGTGATAGCGAAGGCGAGAGCCGCGCTCGTTGCCAACAGATAATACTCCCATTCTTGGCAAAGGAAGAAGTCTTGATAGGAACTACAACTACCTCTTCGACGTCTATTCCAGCACGTAAACAGATAAAGGAAATGAATTAAAAGTCATATCGATATAATGAATACTAATTAGCAAGAAAGTAATGAAGAGGCACCAAGTACTCAGTTAAATCAAAACACTTCTCAACAAAATTACGACCCATTGACCAAAAGTCCACAGTCATTAAAGAGCAAACCAGTTAACAAATTGCCAAAACAATTTTAATTTACCACAGAAAGTATTGTACGGAAAGAAATTAGCGTAACTAGACCTCGCAGTTGGGAAACAAAACGTCTTAACAGTCCCATTATGAAACCTTCGCGTTTATTCTAGCAAGTAGACGTATAAAGGAAGCCAATTGGCATGCAAAAGACCTAATAACAACTGACAAACCAAAACCAATAAAAAAGTGCCAAATACTTACCAGATTTCCAACTTATTGGAGCAAGTTAAGCTCCGTTAACCGAAAATAATGGTCACTAAAATGCACACCACTTACGTATTTCACGTGCAAATCTGACCATTAACTTTATTCGTCGTCCGATAAAACAAACAAAATTCTAATTTTTGTGTGTCTGTAATAAATTATAGATGTTCGCGAATACCTATTTTTAATCGAAAATTTACAATAATGGAATACAAACCCAATTTACGCATTTGTCGGGTGCAAGAAAATTAGCAACAAAAGCAAGATGTAACAACGCATGTGTTTAGGCTGCCGGTTTCCGGTCAGGATTACAAAGGTAACTATATTGCTCTAGTTGCGCAAGCCTGGCCTTCGGGCTATGCCAGCAGCTTAATTTCATTTGCCCGTTGAATATATGTGTAGTGCTTTGTTTGTTAGAACTGCCGGTTTCTGTTAAGGTCACAGAGGTGGCCGTATTGCCCTAGCTGCGTGGGCTGGCCTCCAGGCCATGCCAGCAGCCTATTTCCCTCTGTCCGGTGAATACATATTCTACCCTAGCATTCCGCCTTCTTTTGCCTTCAAGGGAGCCTCGGGACGCTACAATATACACTCTGCCCTAGTACTTTGCTTTCTTTTGCCTTCAAGGAAGTTTCGGGACGCTGCAGCATTAAAATAACATTGCAAGAGTCATAAACCAGGAAAATGTGTAATGAAATTTATAACATAGCGTTTTTTAATTATTCACCCGCATATCTTAACTATTATTAAGTTTCTGTTTTGCAACTACGTTGGTTTATATGATTTGTTGTTGCTATGACTTATTTCAATGATTATAAGAATTATTGATAGAAACTGAAATGGTCCTGTTAATCCGAGTCCTGATACACAGGCAAGTGACTGGCACAGCATCTGCAGCGCCTCCAGACATCCACTAGCCTTTAAGAAGACAATCGGAGAAGGAAAAATTAGAATTATAAATACAACCTGCGGTACGCAGGGATACTACAGACGGTTCCTTCTCCATATTATGGGAAGGTAGGTTGCTTCCAGACATTTTATTATATGCAGGAGGAATATATGGGGTAACTAAGTCAAAATGCATAAACCAAAGCGCAAATTCAAGCTTACATGGAGAATGTTAAAAAATTAAAAAAACAAAAAAGCATTGGCAGAGGTGTGATACTAAACAAGGATTGCATCAAGACCACTTATCTGGGAAGTATGCAACATATAATGACGCAATAATAAAGCCATCAGAATGAGTTGACGTTCAATCGAGAGGCCGAGTAGCGCAAAGATAAGCACTGGGCACGGTACTAAGTTAGTGCAGAGGACTAATGACGTTATGATGGAGTCCTGTTAAAGAGGGTTCCGGCTCTCGTCCTCAAATGCGCAGACAATATCTAACAGGGACAATTGATGCATGAAATAAGCAAAAGTCTTAGCAAGATTCTGCCTTGATAAGTCAAAATTCTTGCGCATTGTTTGGATGGTACTTAAATCAATTTCGTAAATTAGTTTGACAAGGTATCATAACACGTAATTTGGTTGGATTTGGTGTGACAATGTCAGTGCAACGTCGATACTTATGTGGTGAAGTTTACAAACTGCTTAAGGTTGAAGGTAGCTAGGATTAAAGCCTCGTCTCTTGTGGTGCTTGCACACAGTTAGAAGAATGAGATTAGGCCATGTCCCTTGTGAAGCACGGCGGTTTCAAATGTGTGCACATCTGATGAGGGATGATGGAAACTGCCACCGAGCCAGGTAACTGTGAACTACACTAGGAGATGAGAATGAGGAGGAGAGGGTATGCATTCATTCAGCAGAAATTCTTATCCGCTTGATTTCCTTGGTGGCCGACGATAACGACGCATTAGACAGTGCTTGATCTTCGGAAGTGAAAGTGAAGTCTTAGCGTACATTTGAGTAAAGACCTATGTGTTGGAAGGAGGGCAAGGGTAGTGTGCACATCTGTGTTGAGCCCAAGAGTCGAAGCGGGATAAGTTGCCATTGACCATGCAGGGCTCGCTAACTGAGAAACATTGTATGAGGAGGGATCTGCAAAACTTCTTCTAAAGACATTCTTATGAGCGTAGTATAGTGTGCGGTTTGTGGTATTTCCTTCCCTCTCCATCACAATAAACTCGGTAGTGTTACCTTCTCAACACACTGCGTCAGCAGGTGAGCCATCCCCTCCCCTTCTCACCTTGTCGAAGAAGCACTGGTTCCTATTGTGAGTTATTCTTTCCTCTCCTACTTTTAAGATGAGTGGGACAAAAATATAGACACGCCTGCTCAAACTACCATCAGCACCACCCCCCACTACAGGAATGCAAGACTTCAATTTACGAACAACACAGTTTTAACGGTGGTAACTAGTAATGCACATAATTCGTTAGTGTCACCAAAAAAAGGGTTCAGAATGAGATGAAGGAGAACGATTGCTGTCGCAGCTTTATTATCCCATGCGATGTCTACCCGCTTCAAGTCGCATGTACTGCAATGTTGTGGAGGTGGAAAATCATTTCTACTGAATCGATGCTCAGTAGAAGTTGCGCATCGAGGTGGATTTATGGTCGGACAGTGGCCAGGGTGGGGTGTCGCAGACCGACTGAGACCGCAAAAAGAGAACGAGGGGGAAGGAGGAGGAAACAAGAGGCATCCATCCACATTTATTTCGTCAATATAAGCAATCTGTCACATAATCAAGAAGATAACAATGTTAATTGGTAAGAGGGCGTCGTAAAAACGTCGTCATTGATGATTCGTGAGCAAGATCCTAAAAGTAATGTGATGCCCCTTCTCCTTATCATTGCCAAACCAATTTTGCTTCATTCGATAAATAATCATGAATGATACGAGGAAGAAAGGTGGTAAAGAAGGAAAATCCCGCAAGCAGTGTGACCGCTTACACTAGTCAATCAAACTAGACATCAACGCTCTTACCTCAACGCCTTGTCGACTCCTCGTAGCTGATGAGCTGAGTCTGACCCAACCTAACAAATTGTGACGCTGTCATCGCGCACAAACCTTCTACACGCTTCTACGACATTAACAATAGTAACCGGAAGCCTGAAGAGTTACGCGGATTTTGCTCAGGAGATGCAGCGAAGTTAGGGAGGGCGACTAGTTATAAATAATGGTGTCAGATTTTCTGAATCTTCAGTCTCTCTTACAACTAGCTTTATGGATAACAAACTGTTTTCTAGCAACAGTCGATGAAGGAATTGCCAACACTCATAGACCGTCAATAATAATCGTGAAGTGTAGCGTGCATTTGAACAAAACAGGCACAGCAAAAAAACAAATGAGAGCACTACTAAAATCAAGGTACATGCTTTCCTTACGTAAATGAAAGTATTACTAAAGGAGATGTTGCATAGTTTAGTTGAAATACTTTGTTATTTTGGGCTAGTGGTTTCAGTCGGGATCACAGAGGTGGCCATATCGCCCTAGCCGCGTAGGCTGGCCACCGGACCATGCGAGCAGCTAATTTTCTTCTGCCTGTTGAATGCATGTATTCTACCTTAGTATTTTGCCCTCTTTTGCCTTTAAGGGATCCTTAGGATACTACACTAGTGTTTGGCAATTATATTATTAAGTTCTTCTTGCTTGGTGAGCTGCTGTTGGTGAAAAAATCATGTTGACCATTCGTAAAATTACCACTTTTAAGTGCATAAGAAACATTGCAATTGTGATGTAGGTAGGATTGCCTCTACTTGCCATATCATTTCCTAGGTACAAATTCGTGTAAAGAAGTGCCTAATTTGCGCCAGAGCACTGTTAAACAATTATTCGTGCAAGCTATGCCTGTGGTGGAGGTAAAAAGATCCAGTTCTAGACTTAAAGAAGAAGCAATATTTGCAAAGAATGGAAAGAGACGTTGTTGTTGCATTTTGGTTGAAAACAGAAATTAAAAAAAAACGAATCAAAAATTTTTGCTGGATATGTGTATAAAACTTAATCATTTGGTCCTAATGCTAAATGTAATGCATCACGTATCGTTTATAATTACAAATAAATATGATACCTGTAATTTTCAAGACACTTGTCAATTGTCAATTGCATATTTTGTTAAGTAAAGCAAGTCTTTACGTTAATCAAATCGCGCATCGCTTTGGAGGTCATCGGCGGTAACCGCTTTCCACCTCGTTGGTAAATTGGATTCGTTGCAACACTAAAATGTCATGAATTAGACACAGACAATAGTTAAGCAGCCTATTTTGGCAAAGGAAGCTAATGCAACACAAGCACATAGAGCTACGTCGTGTTCTGGTTATTTAGATGCAATCCAATTGTAAAAAGTAAGGTTAGGCCGATGACAAGGGCGCCTAGGTTGACACAGCTGATTGATAATGTACGAGCGCGCACTCCCAAGTAGTTGGGCACCTCTGTGTCCAGAATCAAAACAAAATGAAATTCATCTGCATGCAAAGAAGGTCATCAAAACTACCTGCTTCTTAGCGCATTATTCATAATTTTCCACAATTTTATCACAAGCACACCTTGCTTCTTTGCCTCCTTTAAGATTCCCTCATCTTCCTCTCTAAATTGGTAGCATAAACAAACAGGAAGCAAACTGGGTGCGATAAATTAGAACAACGTAGATGTGACAATAATAGATGGACATATTTTGCATAGCAAACAAACTGTTTAAGGCGAATGGAAAGTGGAGAGCAAAAGTGGGTAAGCGAGAGATCAAACTGTAACTAATAATGAGCAAAGTTTGTAATTTCAGAATGGAGTAGGTCAAGACAAACGGCTGACATTCCACCTACCAGTAGATCAATATTTATTTTGAAATTAGACAGCTGAAGTCTTTAAGAATAAGTCGGTGATTTTAAAATTTAGGTCAGCGCACTGACATTCTAATTTCTCACCCTGAGAGAAATGAGATTGTCTCAAAACTGGAAATTGGTTTTTGTGATACTCACTCTCATCAGCTGCATCTACGTATTCTTCTATGATGTCTTACCGCTTCGGAGGAGCTACGTAGGCCGCAGTGCCCATACAGGTTAGTGGTCCTTCCTAACCGCAGCAGTGGCCACTGAATGCATATTTACAGGCTGGTTTTACGATTTGCTTAGAGTTGACTGTCATGGATGGGTCACCACTGGGAAGCTACATATGCCTCCAAGTAAAGGCGTATCTGTCTGAACGACTGCCTATTTTGCTGACCCCACCACGCCAGAACAGTCAATTCTGGTTACTCGGGGTGCAAAATGCTAGTTTAAGGTACAGTTGGGAGCACCGCGTTTCGTCTGATGGTGAGGAACAATCTTTGATGTACGTTTATGTGGGAATTGAAGAAGTCCAGATAATCAGCCCAGTGAAAAGCCGCTTCTTGTCACCATTCTTAGTCAACATATATCCAGCTTCTATTGGAGCGACTTTTCAGTTCTTACCCCCATCACCAATTCCTGCCAATGCAAGTGTTAGGAGGCTGTTTACAATGAAAGAGCTGCGAATTCTAAGCTGGCATGGAATAAGTCTAAAACCACTGGATGGGCAAACTTGGGGTCTACTTCAGCGTGCTATTTTTAAGGTCATGGAGCTACTGTCAAGCAGCTTCCTACTGAAGTGGTGGCTCCAAAGAACACTGATGTCTCGAATCGTGGAATTCCTGGAAGACTCAAACATGTATTGCTCTCAAACGCAGAGGATTTGTCCCTCTGATTGTGGGCATCCGTAATCATTATTAAATGCTGCTGATAACATCTGCATTACAGCACTCATTAATGTATTAATTGAAGGCACCCAGCCGTATTTTTGCTTGGAGCGCAGCAAACTCCATCGTTCAGTAACTTATAATTGCTTGCATTATTTTAATGAATCGCTATCAAAATCCGTTTAGACGAATCCTACTACTCAACCACTTCCATAACACTGCTTCTCATCTCTCTATCTACGGTCTGATGGGTTTACCTAAAAATGGGAACCCATAGAACCCAAGCAGGTTTCTTGTCTCTATTTGTGCATTTATGAGCAAATTTTTGTGGTGAAACAGACGTTTAATCGCAAGAGTTTGGTACTGTTTGAGGTGCAGATAATTAAGACTTCAATAAGGAGATCATTATTGCCGAACTTAACGAACTTGACCACATAGTGATCATCTAAGGTACTTGAGGTCATTTAGTACGTTTCATTGCAAAATGAGGAAAAAGCGGATGAACGTAGGGCATTAGCCAAGAAATAAGTAATTTCGAACACCAAACCCTCTTATGCTTACAGATATGAATGTATGCATCCAAGAAGTGAAAAAATAAACACTTTAAAATAAGGTTCATGCTCATTTATTGGTCCAATTTTCATGCAGGATAGTACGTACATGCTCGAAATGAGGCGGATAGCAAGACTGATGTCAACATTAGTACTGCTCTGAGACAGTATTAAGCCGATATGTTAAATGTGGGGTGGATTCTGAAGCATGATCTTCTTTAACTTGTTTACAATTTCGCCAATCCGAATTCTATAGACACTGATGTTGACAAAGAGGCCAAACAGTTGGTCGGACTGTGCATGTCTTTGATGAGAAGGTGAGAGGTGAGATGTAACCCTAGATTGAAGAGACTAGGGGCTCTAAAAGTGAGTGTTGGATGGTAGCATTTCTAGTTGATAATAAGGGTATATTTTTTGGGTGGAGCCTCGGAGGTTAGGTTGGTTATAGTATCAAAATTTTGCAACATCTAATGGTACATATGGCAAGGAAAGTCGTCTTGTTCCCTAGTTATATGATTAAAAATTCATCTCTTGTCAAAATGGTGCTGGTCAATGGTTTGATCGCCTTGTAATTCGGATGGTATTGTTACTCAGGGACATTCGTCGCAGTGCATTCTTAAACTACAATTGCAACTGTGATGGCATTGTAATGCCTGGAACCAAAGATAGATAATCCATGCATGGATGTATGCGTTAGTAGAAATGACCAATTGTGTCATCCTCGTGAAATATCCTGGAGCATAAAAGTGCGTTGGTTGTAGAAAGCCGTTTTAATTGAAGCGTTATTTTCACAACCAATGACAGGGCTGCCAGAGAGTATTAATTTAGCTTTGACGAAACGGATGTTGAATGATGCCAATTGTTAATGCTCATTTCCTTGACAAATGTCTCTTTACTTACCTATTTTCCATCATAAGTGAAAGCGATAACAGTCCTATTTTGGAATTTGTGAAAGCAGTCATGTAAAGACGAAAACGGAAAAAAAATTAATGAATGAAGTATGTGACGCCAGTGGCTATGCCTGCTAACGCTCTTGAGTACACTAGGAGTTACTCAAAAAGATACTTCAACACGAGGTTTGCACTTCCTAATGCTTCTAGTCTAAAAAGTGTATTTGAACAGGCATGTACAGCACCTAGTCAGTTGAGATGGTGGATTCGTTTTAGCAAATGTGGCGATGTCACTGGAATTAAGCATACTTGCTGTTTTAAAGTGCAACTGAAACAGTTACGAAACTATTGGCCTGTGAGTATTTATCAGTAAAGTTTATCCACCTCACAGGTCGCAAGCCGATCCAAGGTGGTCCATTTCCACCGCTAGTGCTAATTTATTCAAAATGAAGCTATGAGCCATATTAAAAACACTTGAACTTGTAATCAACAATTCAAATTCCATCTCTGGTGCTGTAGACTTCGGCAGAAATGTCTTGAATGAAATGTAATTTAAAACGTGCTAGAATAGCGCTTTTAACTATTCAAAACTTTAGTCACGTCGACGAAACCCTTAAACCCATGAACCCAACATGGAAGTCTCTACATGGCAGTCTCTACAAGGCATTCAAGATTTCGAAAGCAGCAGACTGGAACTAGTCTGTTAGTGGCATCGCACACATAAACATTAATAAGTCAGCATCTCGACTACTACCGATGCAGTAAAACGGCTTTTGACTAAACTTGAAGTTTTCTGTTGGCAAAAGCAGGCATCTTTTTGATCAGACTGAGGGCTAAAACGAGTAACTGCCCACATTAGCAACCTTAGTAGAGATATTCGCCTACCAAACTATTTATATGGGCCAAAGCCCTTTCGATAATGCTATCATAAAAAAACAGCTTGTAAAAGGAATCGCGCATATATCAAAACTTAACAGATTATTTGGTGCTTAGTTATCAGCAGGATTCAAACGACAGTACCCATAGCATCACACAGCAGGCTAAATTTTGTTGACAGGACTGCATGCAGAACCAAGTCACCGGAGAGCTTTCGAGACAGCCATCTATGCCACTTAAATCACGGCAACTGAATGGTAACAATAAATACGGGTGATTCAGTTTGCCACTGCTACAAAATATCCGCACAGTAAGGCGTAATAAGTCGTTATACAAGGCAAAGGCTACATCAAATGGCTCCTTTGAAAAACCCGTCATTACTTTGCAGCAAAATTAATGTGACGATTCTCTCAGAACAGGACGTACAGATAGAAAGAACGCGCAAACTTCTGCTTATTCTACTACCTAGTATGCTCGACTGTTACGTATGTTTGGTCTACTCCCTTACGTTTTCCTTATTCACAATGGCAGAGCACAACGTCTGCGACGGTATAACATAGCCTAGTACAGAAAAGGTTAGGGCAGCACATTGCAGCACAGAACACTATTTCTACCTCTTTTGTCTTCAAGCGACTCAGCCACTCGCAGGGATATGCACGAGGGCAAATCATGCACCTCCAAAAGCATTCAACAGCGAGTCCCGCAACCCAACCCAGATCCTCCGCGCCTTCTAGGCCCTTGCGGAGCCAGCCAAACACCATCAGCTCGTAGGCTCAGCCCGAGCTGCACCGATGCTTACTATACAAGGCAAGAACCAAAAACGTTAACAAGCGCAGATCCTCCTTCAGAGTCGCTGGCTCTCAAGGCCTTGCCACTAGACCTTTTCTCACATTTTCCTGCCCCATGCGATAAAACTTGTTAAAATATGTAACAGCTTATCTATAGCACATTACTTGCACAAAACCGTTTTCATTTGTTACACAACTACCACCAGGCTCCTCCCTGCTTGTAACAATTTATGTCATCGACTAACTATCCCATCAATACTATTGTTATGCTAGTGAGGGCACGCCTTCATTCGCGCCACTTGACAGCGCACTATGCGCGCCCTTCTGCATGAACAATTAAACGGGCTATGGCTCCGCTTTAAGAAGCCTAGATTTGTAGTCTAGAAACAATCTTGATTGGATTTAGTTTGAGCTATTTTAGGACTCTGTTTCACCTGCAAAGACCGATGCAAGTTAGTGCTGCTTTTATAGATTATTTGGCTCCAGCACACTTTAGCGTGTGTGTGAAGACTAAGAGTGTCACTGTTCACGTTGCAGCAAAGTTCTTCTCTGGCTCTTGGGTACTGGTACCACGATTAATCTATTTAATGGCATAAAAGCTGATGATGGAGCATTGACAAAGCGAGGATGGGAATCTGGCTTGGCGTACAATTCGTTTCTGCTTAGTCAACTAACATGGATAAGACTGTGCAATGTGTAGAGATCCAGTCACTGCTCTCGCTCCCATCACACATCTAAGCCACATTGTTAATTCATTTGTAAGTGAATAGGATCTTTGATGCATGGCTGTCCAGTGATAACCACCAAGATTGGTATAACAGAGTTCACTTGACATCTAGCTTGCAGACCGCTCAAATTGGTAGAAAAGAATGAAAGTCAGCATTTGATCAACTGCTAGCAGATCTTGTCAGATTCATGCTAACTGCTGACCAGGCTGTCTTAAATCATGGTCCAGACCATCATGGGCGAGTATCGACCATTTCATTAAGACGACGCTCGAACGATGAAAGCAGAAGACCAATCTATGGAGGCAGTCGTTGTTGTTATAAGAAAAAAGATTTTGCAATACCTTCTTGTCCGGTCTTTTATCATAAAAACGTAAAATTAGGATTCTCTGATATTTGTTTTGGTTCTCCACAAAATAATAGCTGTGCATTAAGGTACGAAAGGATCCTCATCAACACATAAGTGTTTGTTACAGTCAAACAGGGCACTACCATCAACACACACGATTAAAATTGAAAATTGCTACTTTAATTAGGGACCAAATGTAGCTGACCGATTTCTTGAGCCTGAGTTAGTGGTTGATTGATAAAGCAGTCGCTTTGCCTTCTCATAAGAAGGCCTCTTCCTGCACGCCGACGCAGCAAATTGAGATCCACTATAAGTCACTTGTTATTCTCTATTATAAACAAAGTATCCCCACTTCATGCTACTTCAACTCGAAACACACCCTTTTGTCAACATTGAAGCCTTGGGATGATTAGAGGAGGTGGGGATTGATGGAGCCGAAATTGTCGAACAGTTCATTAAGCTTCTTGGCTGTCAGTCCAACCCATGCCGGCCCCTTGAAATTCGGTGAGACTGGCACAACACGACGCACACCATGCTTGTCATGAGTGTCTCGAGGATGTCTGCTAATCCCTGGCATATTCCTATCGGATACAGTCGCTAGTAGCATAAAACCGTTGGAGTCGAGGTCATATTATGCCTTTGCTGTCAAAGTTTTCAACTTGGATGGTCGGTACGGTGGTTTCATTTTGCAAGTTACTACTTCTTTCCAGTCGACGTTTTGAAGAACTCAAGATGTTTTACAAAATCAAGGTCTACACGCTTGTTGTGATTGGGTGTGAGGCAAGCCTTGAAGAACTTGCGTAGAGGTGTGGACACGCTCGGCAAACGCCCAGTCATGAAACGGCACGTGCGCAACCAGTCCTGAGCAGTGGCGTGACCGTACATGACACAGGCGGTGAGAATGTCCAGACTTCAGACGTCCACCCTCGTCGTGATTTCCACTCCTTTCTTCACTTTAGGTGCCATGAAGAGGGGTGTTCCGGTGAAGTCTGTCTTCTTGGGAGGTCCCGCCCTTTGCGACATGTCATATGAACGAAAAAAGCCAGTAATAAAAATGCGATCCGAGTCGGCAATAAGTGTATTGGTGGACTTAATATCCAAGTAGACGATGAGCATGGAATGAAGATGCTTCAGACCACTGATGATCTTGCAGCTGTAAAATCGTGCGTGCTTTACACTGAGGAGGCCAACAGTTGAGATGAGATCTCGCAGGTCGAAACCGCTTCCTTTACGCAGCACAAGGGCTGGAGCCTCGTAAATTAGTAGGCTCTCAATCAGGGTAACTAAAAACGGTAATTGCTCCTCCTCCCTAGCTAGTCGCACGAGGATGTGGTGTTCTCGAAGAGCGCACCGTACAGCGGATCTGTTTTGCAAGTAGAAGCACTTCAGTGCACAAGTCATGGCTGTAGCGGTCACGTCTTATCTTTGAGTATAGACTACCTCACAGATAAGGGAATAGGACCCTTGAGAAATTAACTTCACCACATCAAACTCACTAGCCTCCATGCCTTTTACCCACGCAATGCTGACTCGTCTGTCGATCGAGTGACCTCAAAGGCTGCACAACTGCTAAATGTACATCTAGAGTAAGCCAGTCTGATTTGACTTCGCTTCCTATTCTGTCATCGCGTTCGATTTCCATCCCCGACGGTGCGCCAACAATGGTGGTACCATAGGAATGGTAATGAGTTGTTCATCACTGCCCATGCCTTATTAGTCCGCCATTTTAAGATGGACAGTCAATGAGTGCCAAGCATAAATTCTTTGCGACACTAACTCAGCCATAGCCTTAGGAGCCCTAGAGAGAAGTTTAAGCTAGGATTAACAATAGGTTGCTTTTATTGTGTTGAAATTATTTTGGGGTCCTGTTTATTGCGTCAACAGATACCCTGGCTGGAAGAGGAGATACCATGACTCCCTTGATGCATTCAGGAACGGATGATGACCTACGAGAAAGCCCGCAACTACAGTCAGCTTGTGCATCTCACATCTATGCCGTCGTCGATTTCAATCCACTAGTTGGAATCGGCAACTTACCAGGATGTGTCAAATGTGTTACCGTTTTCTCGTCTAAGCAGAAGTAAGGACGGTGTGTCCTAACACCGACACTGCCTCTTTCTTTATTTTTCCAGTATTTAGGTCTCACAGGTAGCTTTATGTGTACCTCATGTTTCTTTGAAAACGTGCTCAGACATATGCCCTCATTTTGTCACTTTTTTTCGTTCCTCTTTTCATTTCCTGCTTTTAGAGTTCGCTCGTGATTACATTTTAGGACCTTTTAACCCGTCGATAACCAGGACCCAAAGCCATCGAGTGTATTAGCACCGTCCATTCAACTAGCAATGCTGGCTGTAACAAACGTGATCGGGTTTAGATGGTACCGCGCATGTGCCGTGAAAAAAATTTTTCCTAACCTGTAATCGCACAAAAACCATGTGCCATTTTCACCATTTCCATGTAAGCTACTACAATACTCCCATTTGCTTGCAAACGCTTTATGCTAGTCAATTATATGGTCCTTTGGTCAGTCAGGCAACCAGTAGGTCTCAATGCATGCGATACATTCGCAGTTGTTTTCATTCGCTTGTAGCCAAAATGCACCAAGACGTAACCGACGTTTTGATTACGACCCGCCATTAAAATAGGAGATAAAAATAAAAAACCAAAACCATATGTAACAGTGAACAGCCGATAAAAGGGCAGTACTTGCTCTTTAAGCGCAGTATGTTTGAGAGCGTGCGCACAGAATGAACAACCAACATGGTTCGGTAGACACCTCATGCAATCGCTGTTCCGTATAGCCTCTTTTCAATGGTGGAACTCATTAAGGCACAGATCTCCTGACGGCGCGGATAGAGGCAGCGCATGCTTTCCATTTCATCCCGAAGATCATCATTTTAAAACTCATGTGCCTCTGATAGTAATTAATCATTTCCATACGACCTCCTTCCGAATTCGCGTATCGCATCCATCATCTGGCAGTCTAATTTATGCCTCACGAAAAAGTAACTTCAACTCGAGTTTTTCCTTTGAATAAACTCATAAGTAGGCAAAAGACATTTGAGGGTAAGCTTATGGGACACTATTGACAGTTCAGAGAGGTTGTCACGTATTTGACTCACTCTTATTCAAAGAAAGTTTTAAAAGGTAAGAAATAT
>JADWOT020001912.1:0-41000 GCA_036345935.2 Taenia hydatigena
CGATTCTTTTTTTAGATCTCGCCTTAAAATGATCACCAACCACATTTTGCAAGACTGCGTCATGAAACCGGTGGATTTGCACTCGGTTTTCATGAAATTTGTTTTATAATCACACGTGGAGAACAAGTTCTTCATGCCACCACTCAAGACTAATTTAACGCTTGCAAAACCACCACGTTTCAAGCACAACAACCCAGGCTGTTTGACAACATTGATGGTTGCCTCTAAGTTTACTAGGAGAAATGTCCATTTCTGACGAATAGTGCAGAACATACTCAAAGATGGTAGAGTTAAGGAGAATCAAAGGTTTTGTTCGATAAATTAATTAAGACTCCAAACATTATTGACAGTGAATGACAGACTATGAATAGATCGTGTTACCTTGCAATCATGTGTCTCATTTGTTTTGCTGAGTCGGCCGTTTGCTCATGAAAGCATCCTAATTTCTATCAATGTTTCTTCGTGAAAGTGCTCAGCCAGCTGATGTGCCATCGATGTTAGTATTTAATAAGACTGGGGCAGATATTATTGATAAGTCGTGCTCTTAATGATTCATCGTGCTCTTTCTCCAACTCAAATTGTTGCTCATCTGCACTTTGTTTATTTATGAGAAAGATTGGTGACCATGGCAAGGCTATTTCCGAAACGTATATGGTAATTTGTTAAAATGATAAAGCGCCAACCTGCATCCGATTGGCTACTGCTAACCACGCTGCCTCCTGTTTTGCCATTCCAGTGGAAATGACTGCGTGGCACACAAAGATAATTGAATATTGTAGACGTGGACAAGTCTGCCGCAAAATTTGGCCAATACGATATTAGACTTTGAAAAATGTGAGACTATACGGTACAACAACACGCGAGGTCTTTGCCGTCTCTGCGACGATCAAACACTTGAGACTGGCAATTATGAGAGGGCTGCTCTATTCCCTTTACTAGGTAGACATGTTAACATAAAGTGCTCGAATCACTACATGGCAATCAAGGCCACAATTCCTAAGGCAAACTTTATGCTAAATTATGTGATTCCATTGGAATCTAAAAGATCCACCCAGCACTAATAAATTAGTAAAGAAGGAGGCAGGTAAACTGATAGACGCACTTTTATGAAATCGCTGATGATGCGCACTCAATTGCACAACCGAAAAACGGGAACTTAGGCCCTTAAATATACCCTTCTGAAGTAAAGAACAGCAGCTAATTTGCCAACCGACGATTCGCTGTTTAGAATGCTAGGGATGATTTCCTTGCCAAATACAGAAGTAGCAATCATCAGTGTTGCAGATTCCGAACTGTGAACAAATGGAAAGAAATATGAAGCTTCAATGCAGGTGAGCCGGTCCTAGCCCCAAAGGATGCTTAACATGCAAAAAGAGTCACCTGCGTATAGTGACACAGCTAAACGAATTGATGAAGCACTGCTTAGGGAGGTAGATGCAATCCAACTGTGAAATCAGTGCAGCACCCGTTGCTTTCATATTTTAGGACTGGGTTATAAAGGTGCAGAATAAATTTCCAATCGTCACTGAAATCACTTTTAAAACTGCATCTGCTAGTGATCGCTGGAAAATAAGGTTTTATCTACCAAACCCTATTTCTTAGACCGATGAAAGGCGGATTCACACTGTCTTATCTAACTCAACTAGAATTCGACTAAAAAGAATTTTCAGTCATGCAACTTTAAAGCTGGGTGCTAAGTTACTCAACCCTCTTTAAATGCTTTGTGACGAGTGCAGACAGTGATTCTCTAATAGGTGTTAGACCAAGTGAAACCTTTTAAGACAACTAAGCTTAAGCTGCATCCAATAGCGTAATTCGGAAGTTGGTGATGTGAGTGTCTGTGATATGAAAGAGAAATTTGCATGTGCTTAGAATATTCAAGGCACAAAGTTGCTCCAGCCTTGTGGCACTGCCCACTAATAGGCTACCTTAAAATATCGCTGATCCTTCATCGCATTTGCGGTGGTGTGCGATATCTGCTCAAGCAACCTTTCTAACGAAAGATGCAAAGCACAGCAAAGAAGGAACCATAGGAAGGTGGATGTGATACCCAATGCTTTTATGCATCATATTACACGATGAAGTGGGATGGAAGTAGTCGTTACCTTTAGTAACCCATGCTTCCAAAATCCCCCGCGAAAGGATTTTGTGTTGGTGCGAGTGTGGAAAATTTATAGTTGGATGAGTTGAGCAGTGGAAAAATTGAAAATTACAGGTCGAAATGTAAGTGAATGATCAAATTGTGCTTATTTAGAAAATTCTGCTTAAGGAAAAGGGGATTACGAAGGCAAGTATCTAGTTGTCACAACGAAGTAAATTACGAGTCAGATGGCAGATGCAACGTTACTCGACCAGACCGAATCAATGCACAGGTTGTAGTCGAGAAGGTTGCAAGTAGGGTCACTCGAATTTTTACCCCTGCGTGTTGTGCAATCATCGATATTCAAGTTTAATACGTTGTGTAAAGCAAAGCCTATTCCATGTGAAAGCGGGTTCTTAGTCATGCGTGATTAGAAAACTAAGTATTTAGCATATTGTAGTGAATAAAGAATAGCTTCCAATTTGTTCTGTATCGAGAAGATTAATAAAGAGAGTATGGGTCAAAGAACCTCCACCCCACCGTAAAGGTAAGAATTAACGAGTCGGGTTTTATTTTGTTAATAAAATCGACGATTTAATGGATGAGTAAGACCACGTTTAATCGAAAAGAGGAGAATTAAGGGCCTGTAAGAACGGTGCCAAATATAGATACGAGACCATTTGGTTCTGCAGTCAAGCAGTGTTGGTGCGTGCATGGTCAAGGAAAAGGAAAGACTAAAGGACATGTGTGGGAGAGATATCCTAGAAACGTATGTTTTTTCTAGTATTGAAAAAGAGCATTGAAAGGGCAGAACGAATGGGATGGGGTGGAATATGTGTGTGTAAAACGGTTTGCGCTTGTAACATTCTAGTTCGCTTCAATCATGATGAAGACAGTTGAAGACGAATGGATTTTTCTCCGTCTCTAATCGTCTTCATTGCGATCGAAGTACGATAAATTGCTACATTAATATACATAGGTACCCGCATTATTAATCAGTCATCAGTTAGTCATTAATTTCGGTTGTCTAATTGGTTTGCTAATCCAACTGTTTGTGGTTTTCGCAGTTGCCTCAAACTATCAGAATGCGTTGAGTAACTGCATTCCGGTGCGACAGATTATTAGCTCTAAAGTGTAACAAAGGTATTTAAAATAAATTACAGTTGAACTAGATACAGAAATTAATGTGGTATTAGTTTTGTAAGAGCGTCCGGCATTAGCAAACACTCATGACTAAAATCAGCGCATGACCAGGCCACATAAAAATCGTACGACCGCTGAAGAGACTGCACCAAAATCCAACTGAATTTGCAAATAGTAATAAAAGATGGCAGCAGTATGAAACCAAGCGGATAGCAACGGATGTTTAACGAAGCGCTTGAAGGCCGCGATTTTTTCCCAACAGCTGTCTTCATCCGCCACTGCTTTATATGGAGACGCCGGTTCTTCAGAGACTAATAAAAACAACAACTATTTATCTTACCATCACAGGGTATTGATCTCAAAGTACCCACTGATGGAAAAGTATGCAAAACTGCAAGTTCGATGAGATGAGAGCGGCGGAAACAGCGGTCTTATCGTAAAAATCTCAGATAGATTAGACTCAGAGTGGGATCGAAGGATAGGGAATGCGCAGTCAAACGGGGCGTTTTACCAAAGATGACAGAAAACTGAGTGACTATTCTGATTCAAGAATGCGTCTCAAAGGGCAAAATATTTGTCGATTCGTGCGTAGAATCCATACTTGGTGAGAAACACTCAACTCTGTATTGGACAAGTCAGACTTAATTGACAACGCAGTGAGACGTAGAAGAAAATGGAACGAGAAGGAGGGCATGAATGGGAAAGGACAAAGCCACCCACTGCACCAAGCAGGAATAAGTCATCTCGCCAACGATGCTCTAGTCATAATATCTTATGAATAGACCAAGCACAGTCTTGCACGATTCCACTTTTGAAGCATTCTTTAGTCTAGAACCTCCCGTTAAAGTTCTAGTCAACGTCAAAGGCATCAGATACCTGGCGTTATTACATAAAAATGGCATCTAATGTAGAACGAAATTATATTGATCCTCCCCAATCATTAAAAACTTAATGAACCAGTTCACAAAAATTATGTATTCCACAAGGTGTCACAGCTAATAAAGTTGCAGATTCTTGCATCCGCCGCCAAATTACATCTTGACGTACCCATTTGAGAACATCCTAGGGCTGCATAATTTGATTGTTACGGTCTTGAACGTGCCATATGCGCCAGTTCATTGACGCATTCATTAGAGGGAAGCCGTTGGAGAAGTTCATTCCCTCCGCATAGTTCATGAAAAGGCCCATTCCGCTGTTCTTTCTCCATTCTTCACATCATCCATAATTACAATCCCAAAAGTGTGTCTGGTCGACAGGGCCCTCAATAAGGGCTGCAGTTTAATAGCGAAATTGGATTCGTGCGCCATCAACACTGAAGGCTTTAGCACATAGAGAATGCAGTCAAAAGCAGCAAAATGTGCTTTCGGACTACTTAGGCTCCTCTCCAGTTCTCTGCTAACAAGTTGAAATTCCATAGGTGCCAGAGGACAATAATAGGCATTTGATGGAGGAGGGTAATCCATTGTTTGAACGTATGCTGATTTAGGGCCGGTGGATTTCACAATGTTTAGTTGCCAATTTACTTCTACTTGCCGGCGTTTGAATACGGTGTATGTAGGAAGAGAACCTACTGGCGAGAACTATTAAGTCAAAATGAGAGTGAACATCTTCAAGTATCTTACTCGACAATTCGTAAAGACAGAGGAAGTCTAACATCGGCTCGATGAATGGGACGTGAATTTAGCATTTTAGAAAGGCTGAGAGGTTCAACTTACTTCTAGCTCCATTTGCAATTTCTGACGGTCGCTTTGAACTTCTCGTAAAATGAGTGAAGTTCGAGTGAATGTGTTGCCACACGTCGTCTTTGCCGTTGAGGTGGGAGAGATAATCAACCCTGCAAGTTCCACTTAAATGCAGTTCAAGAATTGGTCACATTTACTTGCAGATGTGAAATCGCAAGTAAAAAGTGCATTTGAATTTCCAAAAATCTTATGCAAAGGAAACGGATCTGAGAGGGGCTCATAATTAGGCGTATCCAGCATTGGCAGCTAGCGAAGAAGCATGTTGTGAGCGGAATATTCATATAAACTGTGTTTTTAGTGGATGGTGTGCTGATTAAAGGTGATTTCTGTCATAGTCAATCAAGTAAACTCAAAATCCAATCAATTCTACCAAGACAATGGCTGATGTGGGAATGGAAGTTCATGTTGTTTGTGTCAAGACAGGGGATTTTAACCATCATGGTGTGTACCTGAGAATTTGCGCAAACAGACAATATTAGATACCCCAAATAACGTCATAACTTTGCCTAAATTTCATACCACCAAATTGATTCTATCTTTACGTCTAGTTATAGATACGCCCCGTGGCTAGCAAAATTTTATGTCTCTGAATCCGTCTCCCAAACTGGGTGATCGTTGACATGGTACGGAATTGTCAGTGGAAATGGGTAACTTCACCTTCAAATATCTTCCTAATCCCATTGAATTTGGATAATTGGCACTGTTGGTTCGTGGATGCTGTCCTTCACGGCAGAGTAGGTTGTGTTGACCGACGCCAAAAGTTGACCAAGGAAAGCGGTGGGAGCAGCGGCGATTTGTTGCTTAACCTCAACTGTGCCCTATCCGAGGCTTCATTTTTATGTCATAGAATTTCAGAAAGCCCTTATTTTACACATGACCTGACCACGAAACATCTTTTAAGTCTAGCATGATGTCAAACCGTGTTTACTGCTTCGTCATTACATCATTAGCTTACATAGTGGATCACAATCCTTCCGAAGCCTTCATAATTAATGCATATAATCTGTATAATAAACTTTATTCCTGTACAGCGGTCTACCAACACTTAACTGCCAAGATGACCTTAATTTGATTCCTGTGGCTTATTGCTGCATGAATAGAGCTT
The DNA here is from genome assembly GCA_036345935.2 of Taenia hydatigena. Lineage (NCBI taxonomy): Eukaryota > Metazoa > Platyhelminthes > Cestoda > Cyclophyllidea > Taeniidae > Taenia > Taenia hydatigena. Next base: position 6,071 of record JADWOT020001912.1, read on the forward strand.
CAACATTGACTTTTGACGTTTTCGACCAATTAATCTATCCTGCTCTGCGCCCAGGACTTTACTATTTCGTCATTAGACATCTGAATAGGCTGAAATCGCGCTCAGTTGTCCATTGTTAATTTATTTATCCCTCCAAAATGACAATAAAATGAAGTAAAACTCTGCCCAGAAGTGCAATTTGCGTCATTCGTCTTTTGCAATGGCTATATCTGTGTCCCTGAGTACACTATTGCACCATTTTGTCATCAGTGGGTTGGCTGTTTTCTGAGCCGCAGCAGCAGTCCAATTTCCTTTTGTTAGCCAAATATGCATATCCTACTCATGCATTATGTCACTTTTGCAAATCTGGCGTGTTTCACTGCATGTGCTTTACAATCATATTCAAAACAATATTTTAAATATCCATCTAGAGAGCAGAAGTGTAGTCGCGCGAATTCGAAAACGTGGCCATCATGCTTTCAGTTTGTTCTCATTTTGCAACCAATGTTAAAAAGTAGCCAGTTATTATTAATAGCCTTAGCATTCCATTTCTCCACGCCAGTTGCACTACCTAATCCCCAAATTCGCCCAGTACGCATTTGTGATAATTAATCCAAAAATAATATGCCCATTTTTCTCACTTCTGTGGGTCACTAAATATGGTCCTTTTGCGTCAGCACATATTTTCAGCGATAAGGGTTTCCATTTCTGTGCTTTTTTCTCCCTTATCTACGTTCTAAAAGACCCTTTTCTCACAATAATTTCATATTCTTCCCTGGCTACTCAATTTACGCTTAGTTTCAATTCATTCATTACAATTGAGACGAGAATTGATTGTGCAAGTAGTCAGTCCTAACGTGTAGCCAGTCTACAAAATAGTGGGTCAGTGGTCCCCTACGATGTCCATCAACTCTGCTCGATGCATAGCTAAATGCAAGGACGTCCAGCATTAGCAAGCATTTGTAACTTAAATCAGTTCGTGCTGACTAAGCCATATAAAAAAACAGTTTTTCGCTAAGGGGGTTGCAAAAATACCGCACTACCTAATCCTTTAGTGGAAAAGGTGATAGCATCCCGAAACCAAGCACACGGCGATTGACACTAAAAGAAGCGCACTGAATTCGTGCTATGCATGAAAGTTGCATGCAATTTCATACCGCTGCTCCATTAAAGTTTTATCTAACTGAGCTGATGCACCTGTGCTTTTCCGATCTACAGATGGCTTCTTTGCTTGTTAAAGGAAGTCAAAATCTTCAAGGAACCATTAATTGGTCCAATTATTGGTGACTAAAATAATGGCACCTGTATAGCTTGCCATTTTAGGGCACGGATCTTCAAGTGCTCACTGAATGACAAGCATGGAACGCCGCAAGCTAATTGGAGTGGAAGTGATTGCCATGAATGGGAGAAAAGAAAACGATCTGGTAAGCCTCTGCAGTTTTACCACATTCTTGTGTAGAATTTTGGGGACATTTAATTAGGAATTTCAGGAGACGCTGTCTCAGATCGGGGTCTAAGACAGGGAAATGAGCAATCAACTAAGGCGCTCGGCCGAAGATAACAGGCGAGTAAATGGCCAGTGATAAGCATAGTAAGTGGAGCAAGGAGTAGAATGTTTGCCAACTCATACCCAAAACGTTTGAGCTCACAGTGCTGCTCCGAAAGTGATAGTAGGTGGGGCTAATGTAGTTAACAACGAGACAGGATTCAGGTCGGAAGGGAAAGTAAGAAAGGTGCACGAGTATGAGTGGAGGAATCTCTTTACCCTGTCATGCATCATTTCAATATTCCCTAAATCACATTACGATATAAGGCACCCAAACAATATTTTCCTATATTCCAATTTCGAAACCTAATTTGAGCCAGAGTTCCCGACGAAGTCTTAGTCTACTTGCCAATGCAGATAAAACAAAGATCTGGAATAAGGTAAGCCTGCATTCGTTTAAATATGAGCATGATGAATGAACCAGTATACAAAACCCAGCATTTCACACAGCATCGTAGGTGATTAAATCACAGATTCCTGCATCCGCCTCCAAATTACATCTTGACACACCCATTCAAATATGTCCCTGCGATTTGTGATGTGGTCACCAATATCGCTGACGTGCCATATCCGCCAGTTCATAGGCGCAGTCAACAGAGGAGAGTTATTGATGAGACCAAGTTTCAACGCATAGTCCATGAAGAGGTCCATTCCACTTTCCTCTTTCCGCCTCACATCATCCATAATTACTATCCCAAATGTGTGTTTGGGCGACAGAGCCCTATATATGGCATGGAGTTCGACAATAAATTTACAGCCATCCCTTGTAAATAGTGAAATCTCAAGTACATAGAGAACGCAGTCGAAAACGGCAGCTTGTGCTTTACTCAAGCATCTCTTAGCTGATTCGCCCAAAGGCGCTATACTGCCAGTATTCGGAGAAAGATAAAAGATATTTGTCTGAGATAGGTCACGATGAGTCTGAACGTACAATGATGTGGAATGGGTGGAATTTACTATGTTGAGAGACTCATTGCTGTTCACACGCAATGGATGCACAGGGCAGCGGACTCGGTCCCGATTCTCTAAGGTGGAAAAGTAGAGAAGGCAGTAGACTGTTTCATATGCACCGTAAGGAGCTCGAATTTGTGAGAAGCGAAGGTCAAACTGCATTTGATCAAAGTGCTGCTCGACGGCTTTACAAACTTTTGTGTTGCGCGGAATCGGCACATCTAAATACAGTGTAGTGTAGACTCGTCTGTCAATCCATTTCCACTTGCTGAGATATGAGTAGGGCGTTTGTAAATAGAGAATCCACTGCCAGCTTGGAATTGCTATACAAACATTTACGATGTCAACAATACCGAGGTATTCGCACAGCACTTCAACGAACTCTTGACGGAGGTCCATGATCTTCTTATTTTGCGATTTTGCCTGACAAATGCAATCATCAATTAAGTTAGAGCTAGAAATATTCAAGACATTCACATTTGAATGTGAATGAGCTATTGATTGCATTATGCTTGATGAAATACAAGAGTGGAAGACACCTAGCCACTGATTTACAGTTAAACTGAGCAAAAACACCATTTTTAGGATGCCAGATGGGCTCAACTTACCTCCAGCTCCATATTACAATTTCTGAAGCACGCTTTGGAACTCTCGTAGCGTGAGTGAAGTAGGACTGCAAATGCTAATCTACTTTGAGAGCGTTATTTAAGTGCAGTCCTAAGTGTAATCACATCAACCTGCGGATGCGAATTCACTCCTCTTCGCTGAAAGAAATATATTTGAATTTCCCTAAATGTTTTTGTATATTAAAGGTCCGTGATGGTTTGAGCGAGACGGCTTTGTTAAATCATAATTGGTCATGTTCGGATTATTAGCTGGCAGCGAAATGTGTTACACGGTAAGATATTTATCTCAACTTTGATACGAATTGATACACTGTTGACCAATGCAAAGGCTAATTCTCTCGGCCAATAGTGATTCTCAATGGAATTTACAGCCTAACGATATCCCATATTAAAAGAGCATTCCAGTCTTACATCCAGTTATGATTGCGCTGATGGTTTGCAAGATTTTCAGTCTGTGAATCCATTGCCCAGGCTGGAAGAGACTCTAGCCAGGGTAGTGTTGCCACGAAGGGTAGGTGAATTTGGCCTCAAGCATCCCCTTAATCGCATTAAAACTTGAAGACCAGTGCAGATGTCTCGCATGTGTTTTCTTTCGCCGTTAATTACGTTATAATGAGCGACGCCAAATGCTGACAAGGGAAAAAAGAAAACTCGCAAACTACACCTCACAACTATTATCATTCTTGATCCATTCGGGCTCTTGATACGAAACGAAATGATGTTACTTTTCATCCACAGCATCACCATCTGTGCTCGAATCAGCACTTCACACGCTAGCGCATTAGTCGCATTGCTTTTGATTCCTACATAATTAAGTACATATTCTTGCGTAGCATAAGTTTCGCATCACATCACTTCGGCCCTTATTAAGTATTTGCATGTGTTATCAAGAAGTTAGATGACACCATCTTTTAATTTGATGCAGATTGATTCAACATTGACGACAATTTATGCCGACTCTACGAAGCAAATCTTACTCCAACTAGTAGGACAGCACCTTCTTAGTAAATCTGGACAAATTAAATTACTGCTGCCGTATGGATCATTCATCCTCAAAAACGGCTTAAAACTTATTAGGTTTTTCTTACTGCAGGATAGGAATTCGGGCCTACGACTTAGTCCACCTACTAGTTGAACTGCACGTAAGTGGTGCTTGAAAAGCTGCTTAAATCTCATTGCCCAGTAGTGAAGAGCAGCAATGTCCCCTCACCCATGCCCATCCAGCCTTCGCTACAAGGGATTAAATAGGTCTGCCAGGATTTATAATATGGACTAATTGACAAATTGCATCGCTTAAAATGTAACTGGCACTATCTCCAGCTCAATCCAAGCTTAAATACAGCATGCACAATTTTTATATGAGTTCATCATCTACATTAATAGATCCAAAGATTCCTCTTCTAATTAAGACCGGAGTTCTAGGCACTGTGACGAACAAGTCCTTTAAACAAACACTGGGAGCAATACTTACGGATGATGTGAAAAAGGAGATAGTAAAGGAATGGATTTTCTTACGAGCTATGCAAAAATTTCGTCTCTCGTGTCAGCATTAGTGACTAGGTGGATGTAATGCGCCAAGAAGGCTTTAAGATATATTATCAATCGTAGGGTACATTTGAATGGGGTTGGCAAGATGCTATTTGGAGGTAAATGCAGGCCCTCGAAACCTATTTGACATCGGCTCTGAGAAAATCACTCTACTCACCAAAGTGGCTCAAGTAAATAATTGGAATGTAATTGACGCGATTTGCAGCGTTTTGTTCTTCCCTATATGATCCCCTTTCTGTCTGCAATTCGCAAATTTTATTATGGCGTCACAAAATGCATCCCGCTAGCCAAAATTTGTCTACTTGTGCAAGCATATGGCAAGGATTTTAGGAAAATAAATCAGTGGAGGTAATGTTCTTACGTACACTCATATAGCGAAACCAAATTTGTCAAACGAACTCCATCCCCATGTAAAGTGATTGGCCACCACAAATTACACTGAGAGTAATTTACTTGCACCTACAGTCATGTGGCAAATGTTTGTTTGTGGTTATCTTTATTTTTAATGCCTTTCCTCCGCTGATCTAGGAATCTACTTGCACCCAACAGATGAGGAAATATAATTTTTGTTGTAGTTTGTTGCATGAGATGAATTCAAACAATTTGATAACCAAAATTGCTAGCTTGTGATGCGCTTGCAAGATGGAACGATCAAAAGGTGCGGCTATATACCGAACAAGGTAAGTTTATAATTTGCGCATATGTGTGGGTATGTGTAATGATGTTAGAAGATCAGTGTAGGCAGGATTAACAAAAAGACCAGAGCAAAGAATAGAGGCAAAAGCATAAATTTAATGCTAATAAATAGGGAATCTCATGTTTATTTCACAATAGATGCACCATGTCGTAATTCTTTAGCCAGCTATTTTTTTTCATTCTGGCGAACAAATGTGACAAAATAAGAATTGGGAAAAGATAATCGTGTAACTACCTTTAACAAATCATCAGTTGCACTGTTTCTCTACGATGTGCACTTCTACAGAACTCTTCACAGACTAGAGGTTTGCTGCGTTGCCTAGCATACTACGCTTCGAAACGTCATTGTTCCGATCTATAAAAGATATCATTGTTTATTCTTCTTTAAATCTATCCTCAACACGGTTGCATTGAGATGAATAGTAGATATGGTGCCTTTGCCCTAATCGATGGCATTAGAAATCCCTGCGACACTAAACCATTTGATTAAAAGACGACACCTGGATGATTTGGCGCAGACTTCATGCTCATGCTCATGTGTCTTAATCGATAAGCATCAGTGGGCATTTAATATTTGGGGTTGGAATTTCAGACGAACACTTCATGGCAGCCTTTAGGGTAGCTACTATGTAGGACGGATTGTGTCTAAATCTGCCTTATTTCTCACCTTACACACTTCCTGGCCACCAGAGATAAATTACAGTCTGCATTGACTATATGAAGTGAGCAAATTAACAGACGTCAACTTTGAGATTCCAAAAGGAATCGCCACGCTCTGATTACAACGCCAACGTAAAATACGTGTTGCAGATGTCGTAGAATGTTGAGTTCGAATAATTTTTGCATCCGTACAAAGGAGAAATGTATCCAGTCTAGGCTGCTGTAGTGATTATCCCCAGTAATTCTGAGTGAATGGTACATTCAGCACAATTTCAAAAAGCGAGTGCAGCTGCATTAGTTGCTTGCAAGATGCTTTACTCCAAAAATGTGCCTGCTATTTTGAAATGGTAAACATGTATAAAGGCGTACAGTTAGGGGACGACATTTAATAGCGATTACACTATCCTGATCGTTCTGCACAGTTCGCACACCTAACATCGCACAGGCGACGTTGTCTCGGGTTGTGCGCAATCCTTGGGAAGAATCATTCGCACATAAGTCCAGTTAACCTCCCACACCACTCCATTCGCCAATATCCAACAGGCAAACGCCACGATTCGCAGCATGATTATGACCTGTTTCCCTAGCACTAACCTAAAAGGAGAGGCCTTGCGGGTAGCGAATGTGAGCAAGAGAGAACCGATGGATCCCATGTCAAACTACTGCACAAATGTTTGCAGGCAAGTTGCAATGCGATATCGTAATGCCGGTAGTAGTCTCATTATTATTTAATTCTACGTGGCATTGAACAAGGAATCTGCTAGGTGCGACGACAGTTAATCTTAAAATTTAGCTTGCTTCGTTTCCTCCATAGTCCGTGTCTATTTTCGTCTGCTGTGCACGCGAAAATCAGGCCTGGTGGACGATGGCTACAGGATCCCTCATTGTGATGTCCTAATGGATGGATGCTAGTCCCAACAATGACCTACGATTATTAGCACCCAATTCATAGCTCTTGGTGTCGTACAACCCGGCACAGCTTCTGCAATCTGCCATGTGCTGGAAAGACAAGGGCAGAGACCTTAATAGAGACATCTCAAATGCGCCGCGTCGGAGGGGAGATTACAGTAAACTCAAATATCTAGTGATCCATGTCTGTTACGTATTCGAGAGCCAAGAGGTCGCGACTGTACTCCATCTACTTCTTTTACAACCAAACATATGAAATGCCCCTTATCATGCCATTACCAAGAGGAGGACCGTCGCTCTCAATTTGACATCTCAGGAGTCTAGTTGGCATTCTCTCATTTCAACAAGGCTTTTGCTTGTGCTGTCACACTGATGCTCAATAAGAGCGGAATGGACCAGCCGTCTCCAGTCACATTACAGCATTTTGGCTCTTGATTTTGCATAAAGTAAATTGGCATAATTCTGCCATATTTGCTTTTCCCTACACAGCGCTCTGCTAATTCGCTTGTTTGCTTGATTCCATTTCCGCACTTATCTGCATTCTTCCACAATTCCACCTCCTCATCTGCCTACATGCACAGTTAGGCAAGACATTTTCAACAGTGCTTTTAAAGATGCCGTTGCATCGAACCATCAACACAAAATCAGTCAACATCGTTAACATCCGTCCGCACATTTTGCACGCTGATCCACCGACATCCAGCCGTTCTGGTAACCCGTGCCTTAATAACTCACTTTTCACAAATCGAAAATTAAGTTTCCGTCAATTATCTCATCCACATTTTTCACACTCTGCTCAACGCTACCATAGTTACCTGCTGCACTGTCGTGCAACACTGCATCGTTGGTCTAACATTGACGCAAGTCTCCATGTATTAAGGTTTTAATTGCTTCTTCTACGTTCTGCAAACTTTCCTCTTTGCAGCGAATTGGCAGTCTTTCCTGAGACTCTAGCAATACTTTCGGCTATTTGCAGCAGTTTGATTTTAATATTTCTGCATTGAATTCTCTACACAGTGCAGCTCATTATAGTGCGATAAGTGACTATAAATTCGTTGAGCAGAGTTTCAGCCAAAAACATGAGAATCGGGGTGCAGAGTGGCAGAGTAAAGCAAGAACTTCTTCTTAACACAAAAGAAATGGCATCTTGTGCAAATAAGAAGTCATTTTAGGGGTATCTAAAAACAAATTCCTAGAATGATCACGTGCAATATCGATTTGCGTAATCAATATGTATTCCGACAGAAATACACCAGATCACCTTAGTGTGAATGGGTAGCAAAGTCATTTTGCTGTGAATCGATCACGCCTACCCACCTACATATACGTTAGCGCAGCCAATTTGTCGCAGTGTGTGCGTTCATCACACCAACTACAATCTTAAGCCGATTAAAAGGCAATGGCATCCTTTCGATAACGGCGCAGCTGCCAGTGGACCCACCTCATGTTCTTTTTTTTGAGATTCTTTTACATTTGCCCCACTCTTTTTAATGAAATAGACTTGCCGTCCCTTTGACAGACACTCATTCCATTACGCAAAAAGATGCGAATGACTACTTCGCATGTCGCTGTCACCCATTCGTCACGCAATCATGTAGGCGCAGGATATCTTAACAATATCCCTGGATGTGTTGATATCCCTCCCATCTGATCAGGCATGGGTGTGACCGATCGTAGACAGACTTGGTCGGACTGGCGACTCTCACGATACGATTGAGGGAGAAATGTGTGCGGAAGAAGTAATGCCGCAATGTGTAGCCAGTCTCCAAATTGGTGAGACCGTAGTCTGCTTTGCTCACCATCGACTTTACTCCGTTAATAGCTGACTGCAAAAACGCATAAAATTAACAAATATTGATGGCTCATATCAGTGCACGATGATTAGGCCATACGCAAGGAGTCGTCAGACAGGTGAAGCGATCGCATAAATACCGTGGTATCCTGACACTCGGCAGCTGCAGAGTGGCATCCCATAAACTCAGTCCATGAAACGCACTGAGTTCATTTTTAACTGAAAGTAGTGTGCAGATGGTGCTCTAGTTTCATCAAAGCTTCATCTCATTAAATCACTGCAAACATGCTTTTCAACACTGCAGCCCAATCCATCACTGATGAAAGAGGCCCGCACACAGAACATTGTTTCACATGGAAGAGTGAGTTCCTCATGAAACAGCAGGCCACACAATTACAAATGTAGCGATAATGGCACCTGTTTCTTTTTCACTTCTGAAAGCGGTTCTCTGTGTGTTTACCGGTGGACAAATAAGCAGTACTGTAATTAATCTGGGATGAGAGCAGTTGTTAACAGCCGCATGACTAAAATGATAGTTAAAGTAGGTCCTTTTGTTTTTTTCTTGCGCGGGATTTTGCCACTTTTGTTGGAAATTCTAACAGCCATCAAGTTAGGCCAAAAGCAAAGACGAAGTGATGAACAATCAAATGAGTCATTTGATCTAAGATGAGAGGTCTAATTGGTAAGTGGTAATCCAAGAGAGTGTAGCCACGCACAGAATATTTGCGAATTCGTGAGTATAATTGTAATGCTGATAATGCCCAATCGGAACGACAATAGACAAGATAGATGTATTTGACAAAATGGTGGAGTTCGGATCGACGGAATATATGGAGACATAAACTGAATTAGGAAAGGCTTCTTCTATACCGAAAATGCAGATTGCCTTGCCAATAATACTTCACTCATGCACTATGCTTTGAAACAATTGTACTAATTGCGAAGCATTGGTCGGGCTAGAATCGCTGTTGATGATCTTGTCTAAGTAACTGAGCCTACCAACCTCACCACAAAACAGACGAAAACAGCACCCTAATAGAAGGAATGCCTTTCATTCATCAAGTGTCACAGCAACTTACATTATAGATTCTTGAATTTTCCTCCAATTCACATTTTGTAACTATAGCTATCTTGGACATGCCGTGTTCGCCAAATAATTGGCACAGTTTTCAGAGGAGAGCCATCAATGAGACCAGCTTTCTCCACACACCGCATAAAGACTTACCAATGCGAGACGTAGACAAATTTGTGAGGACATATTCCATTCCTAGAAATAGTTCCATTAGCACTTTAGCATCAATTAACCCTATGGTCACTTGTTCTCAAAGGTTGACCTAGAGCTGCCCTGAGGATTCCCTCAGTGACGATCTACACACTGTGTACCTGATGCATACAAAATTTTCTTGGTTGACTATCGTGACTGCACCGCCCGTTGAGCAGAATCGGCAAATGTAAAATGAGGTGAGGCCAGAATGAAGGTGGTAGAGTAGAGTCATGTGTGGACAAGCTTTGCCAACATTAGCAATTATTGAGCATCAAACCGGTGATCCTGACATCCCTCGTCCCATTCATTTCTCTAATTTGCACCAAGCGCTACTAAAACTGGATTACTAAGAAGACAAAGAAAGTCGAGCTTTGCCCTTTTAAAGAGAAAATCATGTTCTGCAGATTCATGGATAGCAAAACCTTACAGGAATACCTCTTTTACTTAATCTCTCTTCTCTGCCTTTTATTCATCGGATGTAAACTTTGGTGCTTTCAGTGCAGGCTTAAATCACATGCTTATAAATTTTTATATGCTTGTATGCATATATATGTGTCTGCAGGAATATATTTATACGCATATATTCGTGGATGCACACATATTGCCATCATTATTATAAGTATACGTTTGCAAATTAAGCAGAGAGGTGTTAATAATTTATGCAATTAGCAAATAAGGTGAAGTGGTGAAGTCGCATGGTTCGTCTACTACAAGACAAAACTGGAAGAGGAACAAGGATGACATGATTGGACTATTTTATTTGTGACTCTGATAAGAAGGGTAGGAATATTTCGCAGTGCAACGGTTGTACAAACGCTGGTAAGCCTGGATTTGGTTTGCTGGTGAGCCCGTTAGCCAATCGAGATGATACGAGTTTGGACAGAGGTACATACTGGCTGCTTATTATGGGCTTTGGACCTATTAAACCTAATTTTGGGATTTAATGGAGGCGCAAAGGACATGTGAATTGCTGAGGACATAAGGTCTTCATCGTACTTAATACAAGAGAACAGGAATCACGCATGCGCGCTAGTACTGATCCCTAATATACCACAAAAATTGCAATCTCTAATTTTTCTAGTGGAAAGCACTAGCAGATAATCAGTAGAAGCAGGTTATTAGCACCAACTTTCCAGTTTTCAGCTTAGTAAGTTCAAGAACACCCTACGTGTTTTACTTTTGCAAGCTAGTGTTTGACCGTGCAACCATTGGCGTTAAGTCAGCAGGATGCATTTACTATGCAAAGGGGAAATTATATCACTTTAAATGAAATGGATGTACGTTCCATGAGTGAGGTTGGCTCATAAGATCGGCTTTACGAAGGTCGCAAATGACGTTTGTTCATTAAAGCTCATGGGAAATGAGCCAAAATCGAGACACGAGGAGGGAGGAGAGTAAGGCAGTAGATAGCATAACTGTGCCAACTAAGAGGTGCTTTATGGTCGTGCTTAAGGGTGTCATGTACTTTTGAAGGCTTAGAGGAAAATGTAGATCAGCAAATCATGGCCCTGGATGCCCCAATTGTAGGCCCGAACGAGGAGACAGAAGAGAGAAGGGTATTCGAAGCACTCATTATCGACCCCGAAGACGAGGTACGGATCATTGAAGAGATAGAGGTAAGTGCAAGCCTTGCTATCAACCGCATTACCTTTGAAATATGGTGCTATTAATTTACCTATGTTTTCAACTCTTTGCATTAGAAGATGCTTGTAAACAATGATTCCCGGCTAAAATATGTCCTCGATGGGGAGGCCATCGAGAATTCCTTTGCGGCTGATCAAGAGGGGCAGCTAAAGTGCCTTATGGATTTGTTCTGTGCGCATCTTTGATGTTAAGCCCGTCAAGTCCAACTCATTTGGAGTGAATCGTATATTACACAACAATATGCTAGTTGAAGCGTTATTACTTCCCTTAAATGAAGTAATTCCATTTTTGCGCAGTTCTCATAACTTCATAAATTTTTTTTTACTTTGGAAGGTGAAAGAACGATTGACGGTGGATACAAGTGTACTGCGTGCGATGAAGAACATAACAACTTGGATGAGATGCATCAACACCTCCTGCGGCATAGTAAATGGAAGTTCTACTTCTGTGTGCGTTGCCTCGAGGGTTTCAGCACACTTTTGGAAACAGCTATTCACACAATGACACACATAGGTGAGGTCCGATTGCAGCCGGTGTTATATGCTCTTTCTACAAAGCCAATGATTCATACTTTACACGTTTTTTATGTAAGATGCAATCCTAATGCGGGAATCAGGCCCGAAATCTGTGGAAAAATCCAAAAGTTCTGGAAACGTAGAACCTCCTCAATCCCCTAAGCTCGAAGTACAGCAAGAGTGCCGTACAGAAGAAGAGCACAACAAGGCTTACCGTTGCACCATCTGCGAATTTACGTTTGACCGCCTGGATTTAGTGCTATCCCACGCTGAACAGCAGCATCCCACCGAACGAGATGTCATTAACCGGTTGCGTCTTCAACTTCTGCGTGCTGCATTCGATCCCATGGGCTATCGCCTCAAAAATACAGATCAAAATGAGAGTGTCTAACCTCTCACTACAAGATACTGCAGAATCTGTCGGCAAATATCGGAGGATAAGTCCATTTTGACGCTACCGTTTGTAAAGTTAAATATCAATCTTGGCGCTATTTGTGGGCTAACATTGTAAACTACGCTGTTTAATGAGCTGCTTTTGACTTCGGTCAAATTCTTTTTTCGCAAAACTTGGCCAAGTGAACAAATTCCTTTTTGAGTGTTTCGTTGCTGCACCGCAGTTGATAGATATCAGGCAGATGTATCAAAAAATTACCCTAATTTTGATCTGGGTTAATTTGAGTTTGCAAAACTGTAAGACGTAAACCATGTCCACCAATGCTAATGGGGTGTCCGTGATGTAATTGGCGAGGTTTAAAATGAAACCTCGAAGGGAGACTGACAAATAATTATCTTTTGCGATGCACACGCGGACACGCTTGAGCTTGATTAGCAGGCTTTAGCTCCGTCTTCGCTTGCACAAAACTGCAAGCTGAAAGGTGAGAAGTGAAACATGATTTTTTGGCCATAGAAGCAAAACTTGTCTTTAAAAATTGTTCTGTTTATGGGAAGATGCGTCCTGTTTCCTTACCGACTTGCTGCTTTTGTTGGATCCCACGATAATTATTTGTTAGGTATCGCGTATTAACAGAAAAGCTAGGTCATCATGAGCTTAGCAGATCGGAGGTCCACAAAACTCTCCAAGTTGGTGCGATGTTACCAAGAATGTAACAGAAGTGCGGCTTGACATAAATAATAAGCGGCTTTTGGATGGAACACGAGGTCAAAGAAAAGAATAAAGCATGCTGGGCTAGGGTTAAAGTGGTTGTGTCTCGCAGCAATGCCCCACTGTTACCTTTCTCCTGGTTGCGGCAGTCAACTACACAACGGAGATCCTCAGTGGAAAGTGCAGACATTTGTAACGTGTGTGCTACCTGCCTTAAGCAAAAGCATGCGCAGCCCCACCAACGGGCTTTTCCAATGAGATGGAAGGACTAACACGTGAGCGATGTCGATTATAAGCTCTTTGGTTTTCTACTGTCTTGGGTTTATTCCATGCATCATTTTCGATGATCTGACCAGCGATTAAAATTCACCTGCCTCTACCTCTCTGACCATAAGCACGTGGAGGCGATTAATTGCCGGAGAGCTCTCTGGCTAACATCAGTGCCCCTCAGCTCCATTTACAGGTTAATTCCGCGCTGACAGCCTAAGATTTAGTCTTCTAGATGCTGTCAACATAAATTTGCCCATAATTGTAATTAGCGGCATTTTTCTAAATACACTGTGTCAGAGGCAAACTTACCCCAAATGAAACACTTCCAAGTCGTTGCGCGCTACTAGGAGAAGAGCGAGTGAGAACACACGGTCACTACATCATTACCAGTTGCACTAGCACAATCCCACCGAAAAGTGTGCTAATGCCCTCTCCTCCACTTTTCCTTCGACTCATCTTGGCAACCGCACCTCCTCTGCCTCACCGTGGCTTCTGTGGTCATGACTTTTTACTCATCTAAAGACATTTCTACATCTTTATCAGTTGATGCTTCAGAAGGTGTTTGCCGCGAAGGAAGGAAGCAGCAACGGTTTTCTTTGTACCACATAAGGGTGCGGTGTGCACAATTTACAAGACGTACCAGGCAAAAGTCGCTTATTTATTTGGGAAATTTCTAAATTTTTCATAGGCTACTGACTAATCAGGGCACTACTTCATTAAGCTCAATGCAGTGCAAATATTTTGAACCCTTATGAAAGTCAGGGTTTGGAGAAAGCAAGACGAATATGCTTTAATGTGATTTAACTTGATCTATTCACGTTGTTACCGAAGTTTAAAGTGTGCATCAAAAGTGGAAAGAAAAACAAAAAGTGTTAACTACAATAAAGGAAGATATGGTAGGAAAATCTGCACTTATCATAAATAGGGGTTTTACCAAAATGAGCTGACGGCATCTGACTGAATGATAACCGTACCATAATATGGAAGACTATTTAGTTCTACTGACTACTGGACTCTAGCCTAAGTTGAAGCTGATTTTGTGTGAATTGTATATTTAAGCATTGGTTGCAATCATTAGAAGAACATTTTCTTTACACCTGCATCGACCATGGGAATCCCTTAATGAAAGTGCTCAGTGACATAGGATGACATCGGGTTAATCTTTGATATGCATAATTTCCTGCACATTTCATCTGTCTGCATGTAGCGCTGATCAACCGGATGGTGCTAGAAAAGAGTATGACGCTCCAAGATATTCAAGAACTACCTGCTGAAGGGTAACTCGTTTGACCTTTGACCCACATAGAGTATTATGGGGCAACCGTGCATCAGAAAAGTCTCAGTGTGACTGGACCAGAGCTCATCCACTATCACAATGAGAGAAAAGGCAATGATCTCATCCATTTGTGTTGCGTCGCGGCTGATGGTGCTTACCGTGCAAACGCAATGTTGGCTTGTTTAGCCTATAATGAGTAATTAACTCCATTTGCATCTTCCACAGATTTCGGTGGAAAATGCACGACTAACTAAAGGATTTATTTAAAGCAAACGTCATTTATTAACAAAACTCTAGTTGACCTTAGGGAATGCATAACAATCACCTACATGATAAAATCAAGAATGCTAGCTTGGGCGGTAAAACAGCAGCACGTAACTTAAAGACATGATTTGTATGGTGTTTTGGTGGAACATTTCCTCCGGCAATGGGGGAGAAGAATACAAATTAGAATGCAAGGTGCCAGTCAGAAAGCTATATGGAATTGGCAACGACAACGAGTATTGCTAGTGTATTCTCTTATTGTTGGGACAGAACTTCTAGGTCTTCTGGCGTTCTCGTCTCACAAATAAACACTTGGCGTAATGACTATTGTTGATGTGATCAGGAAGGAGAAAAGAGGAATGACTTTATTTGCGAGTGTTGCTTAGCGAATTGACTTGTAAAAGACTCTATCTTCATGACTACACGGGTGTACTAGCGGGTGTAGAGCGTTCAGCAGGATCATATCTGTATTACAAATGGCGAGAATATGCTTGATCGCGCTTACGAAGATGTCAACTGGAAGCGAATGGTCAGAATGCTCAACCCGGACCAAGTAACTGCTTCGAACCTAACCAACGCAAACAAAAGCATTTTTCTCTTCTTAGGCACTATCCTGTTTGTATTTGAATCGTGAATCTGTTGCGTTACGAAGGCGGAGTATTTGACACTAGTATCTGAACAGTCAATTAAGTTATTTTGAAGAAATTCTATTAGTGCTTGTGTGTCGTTGCATCACCTGCAGACTTTGTGTCGAAACCTAAAAGTTGCAGATTATTTGACAATGTCGAAATAACTTTGATTTATTCAATGCGTACGGTGGAGTCATTGTTCTGTCACAGCACCTCTTTCCCCATCTCCTGCGAGCTAAGAAGCCATTACGAATTTAAGAGCATTTAAGTAGCGATGTGGGTATTTAATCAATAGAATAAAGGAGGCATTTTATTATTTATCTGAGGGTTTTTGGACTGTATGGCTTGCGGAATGACAGAAAAATGACAGTCAATGAGCAGATTGTTAGCATCCTCTGATCATTTGTTGATTTCACCGAGCCGACAGTTCACCAAGGTGTACGCTTTCTATAAAAAGGACCAATCAACAAGGAATGCCTGCAGTTCTTAAAAATCCATCTCTTGTTCTTGCTTTATAGCTGCAGTCACTACAACTGCTGATCAGTGCCCCAGAGTAGCCAGCACCCTTAGCCATACCTCACCGGATCCAAGCTTGCACAATGATCGTAAAGACAATGATTCGGAAGAATTCGTGAACATCTTTGAAGAGTTCCCTAACTGCATGGAAACCTTAGGCTATAATCTTATTAGTTCGCTAAAATGCATAGTGTTTTTATCATATCCTTCCACCTCACCAACTGGAATGCTAAGTGCATCAATTCTCTTAAAATAGGAATGACGAAACGGTTATTTAAATGAGGCGATAAGAAGTGCAATTGTTTATGTTGGTTAGAATCCAACTGGTTAATAGCAGTAGCAAAACGGATTTTATAGAAAGCAGCTTGTATATGCAAATGCAACTCAAGAAAAAGGCTTTACTACAGATGGGTAATTGTTAATTTAGCATAAAATCAGGGTGGATATCGTCCCCAATGACACATCCCATCGGTAGCTGCAGACACCAGGCATGCTCGATCATGATCTGACAAAAACTGCTACTACTGTCTCGACTCATCGCCTCGGAAGGAACTGACGTCTGTTTCATTTGCAAGAAGGTGTGATGTATCATCTGCAAACAGAATTTAAATGACACTCTGAGCGATGATTTACTCTCGCCTCTGAACAACGAAAAAGATTTGTAGGTTCTCATGCACCCGAATTTTACTTAAGAAACGGGAGTTCAAGTGCGTTGGTCAGAAGTTGTGAGATGGTACTGGAAATAAGCTGAATCTCTCTGACTTTATAGAAATGCTACTTGTTTAGTTTAAGTGCATAGTGAAGTCTAGGTGTCTTTTACCAACCGTAAATATCCAGACATGACATATCAAATTGTACCCATCATCAGTTAGTTAATGAGTGGCATTTTAGGTAAAACTGCATACTAAGAAGACTAGGGGTCTGTATTGAGAATTAGTTTGACTGTTACGCAGTTATCTCAACGCCTTTTACATTGTCAGATTTTGCATAGCTGTTCCAAGTTGGAAGCGTATTTTTACTATGAAGAGGGCGTATTAATACACCAGCTAGTAGTAGTAAATTAACATACATGTCTGCACAACACAATTTGAACAAACCTGTGACAGAATGCATGGACTCAGTCATTGCTTGAATGAAGGAGGCCACATTTCAAGATCAAAATCTTACTCTTAAAATTTCGACTTCTTTCACAGCTTCTGGTCAGAGATGAACAGATCTATGCTCATTTGTGAGGTCATCAGCTTGCTAAACTCTCACCTCTCCTGAACATCACCTACTGATCTTAACTAAAATCTGTTTCTAAAAGCCGAAACGTACTGTCTGGCCCGTGATTGTGAAGTCCATGTTTTGCAGAACTTTGCTTTTGGAAAGATTATGTCAAACACACAATTTCTTTTCCCACATAAAGATGTCAAATTTTGCAAACACAACTCTGTGGAGACTAAATGGTCAAACCCACGTCGAGGAAGCTAATAAATGAACAGTTAGTTTAGCTAAATGTATACCTTTGCTACTGGGTGCCCAAAACTCCCTGTTTACTCATCGCTTTCTCTTGCTAATCTTTTTCTGCATGTATAATTAACGCTGGGCTTACAGATTTTATCAAACAATTCTACTCATGCCCTACTTCATGTGCCATTCGGGCAACTCGTTTTCTACCTCCAAACTCAAATTGAATGACATTCTACTTCCCGTAAGCCATCAAGCATGAAATATGTGGTGGTCGTTTGCATTTTATTTCAAATGGATTGAACAACGTGATTTTCTGTAAAAGCCCAACTTAAAAGACTACGAAGCTTCATGGGGAATTAGATCTATTATGCAAGTGCCCAAGTGTTGTTGGCATCGTCAATCTTTGCAAGGCAGTCCTAAACTAGAAGCGGATTCGCCACACGTTGGCAATTTATTTAGAGGGTTGCACACAGCCTCAAATTTTGGTGTGCAGCATGTGCTCTTCAGTGTGATCTATGCAGAACGGTTGTGGTCAGTGATTTTGTCATTGAATGCAGCCTTCCAACTGTACGCTTTCAAGCATGGTGACAAATTTTAAACGGCAGGCACTTTTTTGAATGAAGTCAAATGCCTTGATTGCCTCGTACTAAGCCCATGTTAAGGCAATTGAGCCCTCAAATCAGCGCTTGTTTGGCATTTACCTCGATAACATGCTCGTCTATTGGTGTGTATGGTACTCTAGGCCTCCTAGGCTATGCAATGCCACTTTATTTAAAATTATTTACTCCATTAAATGCTAAGGCGTGCTCTGGCGTACTAGTTTAAATTGATTCAAATCACCCCACTTTGTGGAAAGATGCAACGACAAAGGTCTGAGAAGTTATCCATAACTGAGGTCACCTAATACGGGGTGGTTATTGGGACAAACGTGCCACCCATACTGTATAGTCTGCCGCTAGGACCTCTATATGCCTACCGAGCACTTCTAAGCACTACTTGCGCACCTTAGTCAGCCAACAGACATTCTCAATTGGCTGGATGAAAATAGTATTTATGAATTTCTGGTGATTTCTTATCACCTGAACGAGACGCTTTTCAATCGCTTTTTCATATTTGGGGTCCTAATGTCTCAGGCAGATTTGATTAACTCCTAATGCGTTGTTAAGCTTTGCCAATTTTGCTATTTGCATCCTCCACAAATACCACCATGAGCAAAGATTAAAACAATTTGTATTCTAGGAGGAAGCAAGGAGTTTGCGATCAAGCCAACACACTTTGAACTTCGGCGACGGCTATCAGAGCAGCGCACGGAACCTAAAATGGTTAGACAGCTACCTATGGTGTGTTTTTTTTCCTGCTCACTTAATTTCGTTCAAGCGGGACTTTACTACAACAACAAGGAGGACTTCTTTCGCCGGCTCGCGCGGAGAGTATTTTTTAATGCACAAGCACTGATAAGCTGTATCATTACTATGCCATCTCATTACAGGGGACTATCTACGAGGAATTGCTTTGTCGAGAATAAATGCATCAAAAATGTAGGAGTGTCAGCATGGTTAAGCAGAGGCGAGTTTTATCGCAGTTTGGACTTGACCAAGGCAGGTGCAGAATCGCTGAATTTGATTACCGCCTCCATCGTCTAGGTTAATCGATCTGTGTCAATCTTTGCAAGAGGCGAGGAATTGAATGCAGGACGATGAGAGTGATCTGGGCCAAGACATTGCCAACGTTGAAGCCAAACGTTGGAGGCTAATTAATCTGAGGGATGGTGGAAGTATGTCAGGATAGTTGGAGAGGCTTACGCTATCGCAGCTTGAATAAGGGTCTGATATCAACGTCTCCAGACAGTTTAATGATTTAAACCGTCACGATAAAACAATGTATGGAACGGAAGACTGTGAGAATGGAATTTGCATTTGTGTTAATCAACCGTCAATGCGTATTTTCATCTATCATGAAGAGGTTGGATGAAATCATCACTTGTGTTTGAGGTCTGTTGAGCCAACAATGACGACAACTAATACCGAGCTTAAAAAGCATTTCTTACTTTAACTAGCAAGGCAGTACTTCATTATAAAACAGGATAAATCAAACTACTACTGCCGTACAGGCCCATCATGTTTCGAAGTGGCTCGAAAAAATATCTGGTTTCATTACTGCAGAATACGAATTCAAACCTATGACTTAGTCCTTTGAAGTGGCACGTCAAAGTTTGCTTAGGTCTCGTTGTTCAGTAGTAAAGAATAGCGGTGTGCTCTCACCCATTTCTACTCAGCTCTCGCTACGAGGGATCAAGGGGGTCTGGAAGAGTTTGTGATATGGACTTAGTAGCAAATTGCATCATTTAATATTTAACTGACACTGTCTCCAGCTCAATTCAAGCTTGAATACAGCATGCACAATTTTCGCATGGTCTTATCATCTACATCAATAGGTCGGAAGATTCGCCTCATAAGTAAGGCCGGGTTTCTGGGCACTGTGACGAACGTCTTTTGAACAAACACTGGGCACGACTATTATGGGTGATGTGAAAAAGAAAGAAAAAAGGATGGATTTCTTCATGATCTTTGTTAAACAACGAAGCTTCGTGAATAATTTGCCTCTCATCAATGCCTTGGTGAATTGGTGAGATGCATTTGGATGGGGTTGGCAAGCTGCTATTTGGAGGCAAATGCAAGCCCGTGATTCCCGGTTGACATCGGCACCGCGCATCTCTCTCTCTACTCACCAAACTAGCTCAAATAAATAACTGGAATGTAACTGACGCAAGCGGCAGCCCTTCGTTCTCTCATTGATTCACAACTTCATTATGACATGAAGGCGGTGCATTTTGCCCGCACTTCGGACATATTACTAATGTTAGCTTGACGAAACTGTATTAGGCCTCTTAAGTGCCTACAGGGTACACAGACTTTGTAGCGGAATCTGAAGGTAGCAGAAGCATGGACAGGGGCGAAAGTAACTCCATAGGGTCCACTAGATATGGTTTAGTCATTGTTGTGCGGTGACAACTCTTTGCCGCTGCTTGTGGGCAAAAACTCACTACTGATTTGGTAGCATATAAGCAGCAACGTGATTATCTTGCTTTGCAAGATAAATCTACTTGGTTAAACAAAGTTTTGTAACCAGCACTAATTGCCCACATTTTAACATCACTTGCAAAGTGGAAACAAATGGGTTGCATATTAGGCACGTTTTCCGGGTTGCGTTCCTCTGCACGATTTTTATTAAATAGCTATTCGTGAAATGGTTTTAAATACAACCGTAGAGCGCATGGACTGAAGCACATCAGGCTTTCAAATGCGGCATACCGCATGGGCGGGATATACATATCTGGCTAAGAGATGGAAATTGTTTCCAATGAGGCTCAAAACACAGCTTACTCACTGAAGACAAAATAGCGTAATGATAGGCTTATTGACACGCATGAAAATCATTGCAAAGAGCACCATTTGATATAAACCCATTTTGTTGTAGAGGTCGAATTACGCAATAATCTGCACCTTGGTAGAGATTAATATCATTTTGGAGGAACATGACAACTAATAATAGTCTATTGAGCAGTGTTTTGGGCCACTTAGACGCTCGGAAATGTAAAAGCGAAGTATTTGCCTCTATGAATGATAGTTTAAAGAGTTAAGTGTGTCCAAAATCAGCATTGAATGTAGGGCTACACAACAATATACCAAAGGAATCAAATCAAGGACATGACGCAAGACTCCTAATCAAGGCTCATGTGCACTCTCGAGATCAAACGCCTTAATATTAAAGGTCTACGGAGTAGCTTGACCCATTATGCATGCCAATAATGCAATAACTGGATACTAAGCATAGTTCAGTAACATTTCTGACGTAAAAACCGTATAGCAGATGGTTTCCGTATGGAATTAGGGCCTCTTTTGAGCTAATATGACATACAACAAAACCTCGGACAGGGCGTTGGGTCATCTCAAGGGTTAATTGATGTAATATTGCATCCTTTGAACTGCAGTTAAGTGGCACTCCGAAGGTTAATGACCTCCTACGTCTCTACGACAAAGAAGACTTTTTCTCTCACCCACTCGAACTAAACTCATTTCACGAGTGATCCGAAGCCTCCGTCAAAATTGTGAAATAGAGTTAGAAGTAAGTTGGGCCTCTTAGACCTTCCAAATAAGTGGCTCACCGAGTGGGATGTATTAAATTGGCATTCGAGTGGTTTTACTTTACGGTTAGTTAATGAATGCATCTTACAGGTGGGATCGAACGGCAAGAAGATTATGGACCGCCATTGGGACTTAGTTAAATGTTGTGCAAATACCTTGGTAATGTTCACATCGTAAATGTTTGCATAGCAATCCCAAGCTGGGAGTGGATTCTCTTCCTGTAAACGCCCTATTCCTACGTCAACAGGCAGAAGTAAATTGACAAACGAGTCTGCACAGCGCTGTATTCAGACATGTCAACTCCGCGCACTGCAAATATTTGTAAAGCCGTTGAGCAGCTCCTTAGTCAAATGCAGTTTGACCATCGATTTTCAGGAATTCGAGCTCCTCATGGTGCATATGAAGGAATCACCTGGCTTCCAGTTGCTTCCATCTTGACAAAGTTGGTGGGGATGTTTTACGTCCTATACGTCCATTAGTGCTGGACACTTATTTCTTCCTAAACTGTGATACCTCCACCGACTCAACATCAGTTACGTTAGGCCAATAAGTTACCCCCCTCCTGCAAGTGTCTATTATCGTCATCTGGGGTCCATTAACTTTATTTTGTTAGCAGTTTCTTGGAGGGGATCCTGAGTAGCCAAAGACCAAGATTTACTGCATTCGGCCACGTTCTCAACGTGCTTGAGCTGTCTCTGTTTACAGAACACGGGTCTAATGCTATTGTCGAGCTACAAAACATGTTGAGGACCCTGTCAGACAGACACTTTTAGGATCGTAATTGTAGATGGTGTGAGGCAGAAAGAGGAAAGTGGGATGGACCTCATCGTAGGCTATGCAATAATACTCGGCATCGTCAATGACTCTCCTCTATTGACTGCGCTAATAAACTGGTGCATTTGGCACAGTTAAGATTGTGGCAGTCACATTATGCAACGCAGGGAAAGATTCGAATTAGAGTGCAAGGAAATGATTTGGAGGCGAATGCGAAAATTACAGTTTATTTAGCCGACACCTTGCGAATGCTCATCTTTGTGATTAGGTCTGCTTGGTTTCTTAATAATTGAGCAGGATACGTGCAATCTTGTTTTCTCCAAGATGCTTTTCATCTGCATTGAGGTCAGGGATCTGGCGTTAGCCACGTTGACTAGAAATTCAAAAAGGGAATTCTGGCCTGACTAATGCCAAAGCATAAGTCATGATGATTTTAGGATCATTCGTGTTTGCTTGATTCGGAGGGTTTCTTTTATAACAATGTTTGTGCGCCCCCTTCGCATCTCCTATTGATCTGAATTTCACCTCGTTGCCAACTGTATCCGACCTGCCTACTACCGAATTTAAAGTAGTTCGTACGAGTTCGCGGACATTTCGCTCCTTAGAGCACACACCTCGATTTGCATTATTTATTCAGTTGTCCGTTATCTTTGGTCGGGTGCTTCATTTAATTGCTCGTTCCCTCGTTTTTGAGCTCAATCAGAGTCAAAATTTTTGAGCTTCTTATGAAAAGATCACCGAAGCGCCACACAGGAATGAAACTAAAACCATCTAGGTTTATTAGCTCCTTTTGTTTCTGCGACTGGTGGCAGCCACTGCCATCCCATCTAAATTACACTGTTGCACGCTTGTCTATCAGTGAACACATTAAAATCTATGCTCTGAAATGGTAATATAAGTAGCCGTTTTATTAAATTCATCACTTGTTAGACAAACGAAAATTTTTCGGGGAATTTGCACCCCCGTATGCAACAGTTGGCTGTGTTTAGGGTTTAATCACAAGCAATGAAACTAGATGCTGAGAGAAAATCATGTCTACGGTGATATGGAATCGCAGCCTACAGGCGCCTTATTAAATACCCACAGCCGTTCGTTTGGTGGTAGTCTCAGGATTATTTTCATATGGCCTCATCGTCACGCGCTGATTTGGGCCGAGCATTTACTAATACTAGACGCTTTTACAGTCAGCCATGCACAGAACAGCGCTAGGGGTGAAGACGGGTGACTATTGCCCTTCTGCTTGGCTGACTCGCTAAAGATTGAGCTCTCACTTCTTGCGCAGTCACTTCTTCCTTTGGTCCCATTTTAGAAGTCTTTTGCTCGATAGGGTCTATCTGCACATGGCCGACAAGTAGAAGCGGAACAGATACAGTTAGAGGGGTGAATGGCTATAAATCCTTCCCTGTTTGGCCAAGAAACCTGTACCCACAAGATCGTGTGAACGTCTCCATGCATGTGCGACCAGCGCCAGGAATTGATGGCTGATAAGTAGATGACACTTGTATTAAAAATGCAAGTAGAAGGAAGAAGAAAGAATTCGCTACAAATGCATTATTTCCTCTTGACAGACACTTTCCTTCATTTATGTGGCAAGAAGGCATGTAAACGTCTAGGCAGGGCTACACCTCCATTGATTTATAGTTAGACATTATCCGAACCCACCTAATCCCCAAGTAGTGGCAAAATAATAAAAACTAACAGGAGGTGATTCCGATATGCATCTAAATGGCCGATCGGGTTCTTTTCATCCATTAGATCTTTAAACAGTCTGCTTAACAATCGGTCCAAAGGTGTACGCGGTGCGCTATTGTTAGCATAACAACGAAGACGTAGCATTGAGGAGAGATGCTACTGAAAAGCTAGTTATTAAATGAAACACTCTAGTGCAGATGACGGAAAATAGTGGTAGCAAATGAAAAAATCAGAAGGGTTTTGTGTAGGTAATGTGCAATTATTGACGATGATAAACCTGATAAACCTGAGAAAAGAATTGTGGGCAAGGCACTTGGAGGCAACGGGCTCGAAGTGTGTGGATGTATGCCACCGTGTATCGGTCCTTGCATTTCTGTATGGCGAGTGTCGATGTAGCTCGGTCTGTGAGCTGTATTGTTTGGCTAATCCTACAGGGGTCCAGAAAGGAAAGAAAGTAGGAAATGGTAGCTCAGCTGTGTCTGTAGGCTCACTGTCCGATGGCGATTTTGAATGTCTGAATCGCTATCGCGCATCACCTTGCAAGTGGCTGTCCTGAGCCGATAGGAGAAGGAGAGAAACAAAGCTCTATCATGAAATACACTAATCGTTATGCTGCGTAACCGAAGACTTTGGCCACGTCATGGCAACCGATAGAGAAGGTTGCCGACAGACCAGACATGCATAACAATCCCGTACACTCGGTTACAAAATGTTCGGAAATTCGAGGTAATTTTATTTGGTTGCCGTGTTCTATAAGAACAGGCAACTGTATCATTACGTTGCAACGTGCTGGTCGTTTACTGTAAAGCAGTGCACTGGTTTAGTCTGTAGCATGGAGAACCATTTTTGCCATGCCTTGGTGTGAATTCTGCACCCAGAACACTGTTCCACATGAAATGCTAGGTCGCACAATTACTAATGAAAGCGACAATGCCGTCTACTCATTCTTCCATTCTGGAGCACAGATATCCGTGTTCTCACCAGTGGCGAAGTGAGCAACACTTTAATTTTATCGACCAATCTATGAATCAACATCTTATCTAGATAACTGACAGTTTCCGCACAACAGATGGCCTAGTCGATCCATTGATCGGTGCACTGACTCATGCGGTTTGATGAGGAGAGCATCTGACGACCTACGCACTCGACCCCATTAGGAACTTCAGCATCGCCGCCCTTTTCTAATGGATAGAAATCGCACGCTTTGATGAATAAGAGATTATGGAAATGCTGCTGAGAAGGCATGCACCTACAACGACACAGGCACCATCTGATCAATAATAGCAGCAGCTTACAGCATTTCATCCACTGTCGATGCACTCCGGTCTTAGTTGTATGAGATTCTTTTCAGAGTTGGAAAGATGGATCTGATGAAATGATTGCAGGCGTTACACTTCCCGTACTACTTCTTATCTCAAGTTGTGCTGAAGTAGGCTTGCATACAATAGAAGACTCATATTTTCTCAAGCTATTGCCTTCTTGTGTAGGGATGCGTGCTTCTGACAAATTTGACGCCAAGTTGAGCACAGCTGGCCTTCGGAGGTTATTGATTTCGTTCCAAAGCACAAACGTCGACAGGCAATTAACAAAGATTTTCAATAGGGTAACGAGAAATTTGTTATGTTGGAGGAGACAAGAGCACTACCGCCTGTTTGCAATCCAGGTACAGACAAATCGGCCCAACCTAAGCAATAAATCATTGCCATGTTGCAAAAAGAATGAATACACGAGTGACGAGCGAATTACAAATGTATTGATCTCCTTGTTGAGGTCATCACTTCTCAGACTTTTATTGAATAAAACACACTCGGAGGGGTAAAAGGGATATGGCACTGCAACGGGGTAATCGTCCCATTCTAAAGACATCCAGTGAACACTTCTGCTGCGTCAGTCGATATGATTGCACTTTCTAACCAATCAGAAATTAAAATACTGCTCTCTTCTTTCCATCACAAACTCATGCTCTTCCTCTGTCACGATGAATGGCCATCCAGAACGGTGGGACATGGGTCGCCGATTAGTTAGACGCTGGGCGGGATGAATAGTCAAGGGCGAGAGGAAAACTCAGCTTCCAACCAATTGTCAGTGGAGTTCATGTGAGCTGTATCAGGTTCAAAACCGACCACTGATTGAGCAGTTTTAAATTCAAGTCGAGCTCACCGTGAGCTCGGCTACCCCATGCATTCTGTATGTGCTCAATTAGCAGCGACTCAAACGCACAAACTGCCTATTTTGAAGTCACAACACATTCGATTGGATGGTGTAATGCCTTCATATTCTTGATGCAAGCCTCAATTTTCGATGTGTAGCCATCACAATGTAACTCGATGTAACAGATTTGCAAGCATAGTCCGTACCTCCGTTTTACATTTCATCTCGGAATCTCATTTAAATGCTAACGTTGTCGCTTGGAACGCGCAAATATCTTATGCTAGCAAAAAGTCAACCAGAACACAAATTTGCCTAATTCTTACAGACATTTTATCCTACGGCGATGAATGCGGCGGTCAAAATGAATCAATTTTCACTTGATTAGTGTACGTTTGTCACCAAATTAAAGGATATTAAATCATTTTGATAGCCTTATTTGTCATCCTAGAAGGAAATACCTACGAGAATTGGCCAAATTTGTGCTCTGGTTGACTTTCTGCTAGTATTGTGCAATCCCCAGTCAGGGCTGATTAGGCCCCTTATCCCCATAGAGGTGAAACTAATACTTTCTGAGAGAGAAAATGATGAAACTTTTAAATCAACCTCACATATCAGTCCGCATATCCGACAGGCTACTATTGCATCCACAAGTTGAGGCTTCGATTTTGCTCTCCGAATCCTAAGCTGGGCAAAAAGACCAGCATGGCAAATGTGCCGATTTTATTAATTACACAGAATTCTTCATAGAAGTGCGATGGGGCAAAAACACATTGGAAACGGCTGTCATCTGTTAAATCTAAAACATTTCTGCTAATACTTCGCTACAAGGGTCGGCGTGCAACAAAAGGCATTGTGCTATGCGAGACTTCTTAAATAATCTTATTCTTTATACTATATGGATCAAACTTTGTGTTTCTTCGGGACTCGTTGATTATAGAGAGCGGATGCCACTTCGCCAAGTTCACCCTGAATGGACATCGTCTTGTCTTAGTAATTAAAGAGAGTAAGGAAGGCTTAAGCGACATCACACCTCACCCTTAAAAGCTGTCGCGATAACCTACTGCACTTCTGTTGTCAGTACCTACTTCCTCCTCCTCGTTTGCCCTCATGCCTGACAAATCTCTCAAGAGGCTTTTGATAGGCCACAAATTGAACCAAATTTATCAGACCCATTAAGGTCACCAGCGACACATTGATAATTTAAGTTAGAATTGGAAACGAATACATACCCCAGAGTTCATGCTTAGTAAGTCCATGGAGATCAGAACTATGAAAGCGTCTTTGATCATGGTTCACACGAAGTTGGCCTCCACATGAAGTGAAGTTTGATACAAATGAAAATCGGACAGCATACTGCTAAAAATCAAAAGATGTCTGTCTTGAGCATTCCAAATTCGGTCTAGTAGACAGGTGTTATGCTGAGATAGGGGAATCAACCAAAGTAAACTAGGATAGCAACAATTCAGTGAAATAGATGAGAAGATAGAAAGGGGAGCTTAAATGCCAACCACCACCCAGCATGCTTAGGTCAAATAAAGCTGTGGAAAATAATTCGCCAGCTCGCGGGTAGATGATTACGACGAGGGGTGATGCCGTCAATCCGCTTGCTTACAAGGTGCATCAAAGTTAAAGAAGTCGCAAAAATTGGATTATGGGAAGGGAGATTAACTAACGGCTCGCCGTATCAAAAATGCCCGTTGATAACTTCTTTAACTCCACCATCACCGAGAAAGTCAGAAAAGACAAATGGGAGCATCTGCCCCTTTACTTGCCTTCACTTTATGAAAATGAACCAACCTTGGCTAAAATGCTCGTCAATTTTAATAAAATGTCACTGTTTATTTTTCAAACACCATGCAGAAAGCACGTCGTTCATTGACTGACTTGCACTTTGAAATCCCTGCTTTATTTTCGGGAGATCACATGGAACTCAAATCTCTTTTATCTGCTTAAGATAAATAGGATGCTAAGATATTTACAGGAAATACCTAGAAGCATCAGCCATTCACACTGAATGCAATAAAGTGCATCTCTGAGGTGATGGAGTGTCTGCTGTACCAGGTGGGGGATTGCACGTAGTGCCTGTTGAAATGCTTGGTCGCAGAAGCATGGCCTTTCCTTTCTCTATGCCTACACCTATTTCAAAACAATCAATCTACATCTTGATCATAGTTTCGGAGTCATGATATGGATATCAAAAATGGCAGGTGACTTGTGATGGAATATATCACACGAAGACTTCTGACTTCAGCTAGGCGCTGAGATATCCCGTGTGCCATACACCATGCGCTTGTTTTGATGAGCTGCGGTGCTTCAGACCAAACCAAGTGACTACACAGTTTACCGCAGTGTGGGTGTTGGTGCAGCCAGGTTCCCATAAGCAGACTGAAAGACTATCCATCTGCAGAGTCACAGTTTGACAAGTATGAGTTCATGAGCTCAATCCGCCTAGTAGTAAGATGATCACCACTGTCTATTCTCAGCTCTTCAATTTGTATGTAATTTCACACAGTGAAGATTGAGAAAGTCATTGAAAAAGAAGAAACAGTGTGACATATAAGATTACCGCTCCATTTTTGTTAGCTTGTCGTTTAATTTTCTTTCGATTGCCCTAAAACGACTATTTTAGCCAACAAAAGAGCAAGCCTAACTATATTGGATTAGCATTCTCGTGTTTCATTCAGAGATAGAGGGAGGGGTTCTGATTGGCAATGATGAATGGAGGCCAATGGTGACGCTGCGATCACGCTCAAGTGACCCTTCTGCCACAAAAACAAAATATTAACGGACTTTTATAAATTATGATCACAAATGTCGACGCAGACGCCATGTAGGCGTTGACACCAACCCAGATTTACCAATTAGTATTAAATAAAGTTATATTCAGATTGTCGCATGTGGGTTTTGGCAGAGGGTTAAAAGAGGAGCCACCAAACCAGTAGAATGCCAGTTTGAATAGCGAAAGAAGTAGAAAGTTAGTAGAGGTAATACTCTCGGCTATTTACAGAGGCCACAGTCTGTCGGACATTAACAATGCACAAAATAAAAATTCCATAAAATGGCATGTACTCAATGGTCGAGGACTAAATAAAAATCAGTCTTCTGCGACAACTTGAAGATGCAAGAATCATGTAGTCTCTAATCGTCTTCATTGCAATCGAAGTAACATGAATGCCTGCATTAATATACATAGGAACCCACATTATCCATCAATCATCAGTTAGTCATAAATCTCGGTTATCCCAATGGTTTGATGGTCCAAATGTTTTTGGTTTTTGCAGTTGCTGTAAACTATTAGAATGTGTTCAGTAACTGCATTTCAGTGCTACAGATTTTACCTTCGCCTCAATTTCTCGTTCTGTGTCATGTTTTTAAACCTCCTAATAATTGCTCGCATTTTTTGTCGAATTTCTTTTTGCAGACACTTTTTAATCCACCACCTTGATACCCCTGGTCTCAAAACTGTCACAAGTGCAAATTGAGAATGCCATATTGAAGAAGGGTGTGGATGCTTGCGCCGTACTCTAGACAGATTTTCCACGCGGCATTATAACCCATCGAATTTATGTGCTTGCAGAACTGCTGCCTGCCAGTCCAATCAGAGTGGCTGTCACCACTGATTGCCTCTACGATGAGCGCGCTGATTGAGCCGCTGAATGCGATGCAGATGGTGGCGATGACTGAGCAATGCGCTTTGCAATGCCCTCGTCCCCAAGTTCTCTAGTCTATCAACCAGATCAAGCCTCAGAATTTTCTCAGTGCTCCCGGTTCGGATGCTGTTAACGTGAGCACTCTTCTGCACTGAGTACTTGTGGGTTCCTTACTTTCTTGCTTTCGAAAAGTTATCCACGTTACAAGCGGGGTTCCATGCTCTTTGCTTGCTTTTGCTTACTATTGATACATAATGTCGTTCAATTTCACTGTAGTGGATCATTAAGGCAACCCCTCTACCAGGCATAATGCAGTAAATGAATCGGCGGAAGATATCCAATTCAATTACATAAAGTGGCATATTTCGCATTCAGCGTCACAATCGATATCACATGTGCTATGCAATCAAAGAAGAACAAAGGATTGCATTTTTGTGTGATTTCTATAACATATTTTAAATACCTACAAGATATTTACCAATCTCGTGCAAGGAATACGGAACTCATGCGATTGAAGCTCTGCGGTTTCTTCTACGCATTTCACATCCATGGATTGTCATAATTGGCAACTGCTAGAGACTGAAACCACTGGCAATCTTGCTGAAGATGCCTCCAAAATGGGTGCATTTGTCTTATTGCGTGTACGCAGAAATTAGGAGATTGGATAAGGTCAATCTCAGTATCGCTCTAATCAGCACAGACCCTAGTGTTGTTGCTGAGTCTGACAGAAGCCATTATGGAGGCGGGGAAGCCCATGCGTATGCGACATGGCTTGGCCTTCTTCCTTGGTTGCATCACCAACTTTATTGGTGATGACGACTTCTACGACTTCGGCCTCCTGCTCCGCCCTCCTGTCACCCACCCACTACCCCAATTTCTCCCTCATTGACGCCCAGTTTGCACTGACACTCAACGAGATTGCCAGCTGTATCCACGATCTCAACTCTGCCGGGCTAAGCCAGGTCTAACATCAGCTCGTGCTTGCTTCTTATCAGCCTACAGCTCAATATAATTTCAAAGGTCTCCCTAACTCTCATAACAGACCTGTGGCATGTCTTTTGTCAGAGCAGCTTGTAAAATTTGTTGATTTGACGTTCTACTGATGATTTATTTGTGAAACCCAAGCAATGTGTTTAAATTGATGTACAAGACCGGTGGTATAGCTTTGTCTAGGTATTTGTTTGAAAAGTCGTGATGTGGATCGGTTGTGTAAATAATGGCTTAATAGGGTCTGTGCGCAGCCAAAATTTGGAGGCCTGTGTAGAAAAATGCAGTGTACATGCAAGTTTGCAGCTGATGCTTGGCGTACACATTTGTGAAAATTTGTTGTGCAACATATAAGGCAGTGGAGGGCCATGGTGGAACTTTTAAAAGGTTCTGCGCTGAGGTAGCATCAAATCATCAAGCGTAAGCTTAAGGTTGCCCTTAAACGGCAGACGAAAAGAGTGAGCCTTAGTGATCGACTACAAAGAAATGGTTGAATATCTGGAAGAACCGATAACCACGAAGAGCGAATGAATTAGATAAATGGGTATGATGGAAGTATTGATGATCTTAGCTGACTCATAAGTTAAGATCAACGTCTTATGAACAAGTTGTTAAAGATAATAAATGAGGATGGTCACGTGACAGATGCCACAGTCCTATGGTATGTAGACGGTGCTAAAAGGTAGAAAAGCAGCTTTGGTAGCGTTGGACCACAGCTCAACAAATGCTATTAAAATTAAACAGCTCAATATAATTTCAAAGATCTCTAGAACTCTCATAACAGACCTGTGGCATGTCTTTTGTCAGAGCAGCTTGTAAAATTTGTTGGTTTGACGCTCGACTGATGATTTATTTGGCTAAATGCATTGTGAAACCCAAGCAATGTGTTTAAATTGATGTACGAGACCGGTGGTATAGCTTTGTTTAGGCATTTGTTTGAAAAGTTGTGATGTGGATCGGTTGTGTAAATAATGGCTTAATAGGGTCTGTGCGCAGCCAAAATTTGGAGGCATGTGTAGAAAAATGCAAAGCGTACATGCAAGTGTGTGGCTGATGTTTAGCGTACACATTTGTGAAAATTCTTTGTGCCACATATAAGGCAGTAGAGGGCCATGGTGGAACTTTTTTAAAGGTTCTGCGCTGAGGTAGCATCAAACCATCAAGCGCAAGCTTAAGGCTGCCTTAAAATGGCTGACGAAAAGAGTGAGACTTAGTGATCGACTGCAAGGAAATGGTTGAATATCTGAAAGAACCGATAACCACGAAGAGCGAATGAATTAAATAAATGGGCACAATGGAAGTGTTGATGATCTTAGCTGACTCACAAATTAAGATCAGCGTCTCATGAAAAAGTTGTTAAAGATCATAAATGAGGATGGTCACGTGACAGATGCCACAGTCCTATGGTATGTAGACGGTACTAAAAGGTAGAAATGCAGCTTTGGTAGCGTTAAACCACAGCCCAACAAATGCCATTAAAATTAAACAAAAATTTAAACAATGTAGTCAGACTGAAAGGGCACAGAAATTTTTGCGCAAATTAGCCCTATTCTAATGTTTAGCAAGCAAAATGTTGCGTTTTGAGCAGCCCATCAGCCTTAAAATGGTGATGGAATGGGTGCGAAATAAAAGGGGAGGAGAGAGTAGAAGTGAGCAAGATCGCTTTTTTCAGTACCACGTATTAGGTCCTTATCCGTCAGTAGTTCTTTAGCAAGGCTAAGCTTGAACCTCTCTTCCAAGTACCTAATTAAGATAAATAACCACGAATTTTGCCGATTTGGGAAAAGCAGAAATAATTGTTGTAATCTTAGCGTTCCGAAAAGAATCCAACTGGCAGGGTTAAAAAGCGATATTTTCGTTACACTTTTAAAGTTTTAAAACTTAGATGTGGACTAGAAGTGGCTGGAGGGTGCTTTCCTTGGCTAATTTTTATCTCAGGTCTTTTATCTCACACCAATGACGGACAAAGAAAGTTGAGTAAAATAATATATTTTACTTACTTACCTCTGACATGGCTACTTGTCAATGACCCGCTGGTGCACCCTGCCTCTAATACCTGCATCGCATGTGTGCGACATTCTAGCATCTTACATTTGTTGGATAATACGCACCCAACCATCAACACAAGCGACTAAGAACAAAGACCAGCAAGGTTAGCCTTAAATAATGAGTCCTTACTATCCTTCTAGATACTTAGAGCTACGACTTCGCCCGCCTAGATGCAGCCACTGAACCATTTTGACTGCGGAAGTGGTGATAAATTTCTCTTCCAAGAAGAACACACAATAATAGCCAACTATTCTAAATTCGATCTCGTACAATCACATTAAAGCATTGGAGCCACAATCTCTCATCGATGTCTTACAGTCAACGACTCCACGACAATTCACCACTGTTCCCTATGAGACCGAAAATTAAGCCTATATTGCATGAAAGCGCAGACCCAGTACCACACAGGTGTCGACATCGAATTTATTCCAGCTGGTGGCAATTCAAAAACTACTAATCTATCTGCAAACCCTAAAACTATAAATTTTAAGTCCTGAGCTAAATGCTTAAAAATTGTTCTATCCAAAAAATCAGAATGCTTTTATTTCTACATTTTTAATCTGCGCGCGCTTGCTTCCATACGTTTTACGCTGATCTCACCACAAATCACTGGTTGGCGCATAACAAATAGCCTTGAAATATGCCTAGTTGCGTGTTTCAAAGGCTGGGCTATGGCTTGGAAGCTGTCGTCACGATTTGTACCAAAGCGTATAGATGCGTGAGTGCCTGTTATGAAAACACTTCAATTTGTTCAATGTATGTACATCTAGAAGTAACAATCAGCGTGAGATTGTCACTGACGATTCCTGGGCTTGTTGGGTTTATGGTTTCTGTAATGTCTATTATGATATGCTTTAATCATACTATCCGGTTTAATCAAATGCCAATATCAGCTGTCTGTTTAGCCTGACTCCAGTGGTTTAAAATTAGGACGAGAGGTTAGGGACGGAATTTATCATATCCTTTACCGGTTTTCAATGCTGGAAATAATGAATCTTGCTACTTAAGGGTAGTTAATTCATTTTGGATAAATCTGAGTTCACGCGCGGGCTACCATGGCATTTGCTTAGGAAAACCACATAACAGGCTTTACTATCATTGGTTTATGCAACAAATGCATAAAACAAAGAAAAAACCCACTCAAAAGTGCTGCTGAGCATTGATTTTTCCTGGTGACGACCTTTAATTAAAGCCACCATTGCTTAAATCATGCAGGAATTATTCCTGAACAATGCAAATTGGTCCATGTAGACCGGCTTGCGCGACGTCAAGAAGCACTTTACATGGTGTAATAAGTAATCTTATGGTGAATTTGACTAGTCGTAGCAATCAAAGGGCTGATATTGCAAATGCGTCACACACCTTAGGCGTTTCACATTTCCTTATAATGATAGAGAATCTTCATTAAATTCTTGTAGAGGAGTCGAGAAACGTGAGGCCTAGTACTTGCTCATGGATAATTGAAGCACACGTCAACAGCTGGGCAGACATCATCGAAACAATGATTCCTGTTAGAAAACGTGGATAGTTTGTGCATCTACTTTGATTCCACTTAAATTGGGAGACCTTGACCCAGTCACTCTCTCGGACCGAAGACGTCAAGAAAGATAACACCTCTTAGCGCAGTTGATGCATTTTCCGGCAATATTTTTCAGAGTTACTTAGACCAAACTCACTTGATGCAAAATAAGGTAACATCAATTACGATGCATGCATGCACTGCTGGCAAAGATTACAGGAAATAGACAGTAAGTAATAGGGAAGCAAATTAGTTAGGCAAGCAAGCTATTAAGTTTTGTACCACTCTTATTTACTCAAGAGCATATTGAAGAAAAATCCATGT
>JADWOT020000867.1:0-13000 GCA_036345935.2 Taenia hydatigena
TTAGCGACTGGAAGGAGGAGGGTGAGTGGCTTTTGTGTGTGGATACGTTGAGAGGACTGTCACGTGGAAAGGCTCTCTTCGTGGCATTGGAATTCGACGGTACTCAGCCTAGTGGTTTCGCGTACGCCTTCGCCTTCGAACTAAGCACATCAGAATAGAGTGCTACTGACACATTAATAGTGACTCATGACGCAGATACCCATTTCCACTTGACTTAGGCAGGGCGAGAGGAAGCCAACGACTCGAGTGGTGGAGTTTACTTATTCTCAATCGCCAGCATTTCCACAAATCGTACGAGGCGATCTAGGCACGGTCAGCTCACGGCACAAACGACGAAACTGCGAAAATACCTTGATTAATTAATTTAGAAAGTATTTTCGATTCTTATTCAGGGTGTGTGCAATAATAGCATTTATCAATAGGATTGCTAAGATTGCTAGACATGGTCTCTGCAGTGCCTTAAAATAAAAAGCCCTCGAGTATTATACCAACCAGGACTGCCAGTCCTAATGTTGAGTCCGAGCGAAGGAAAAATGCAGGGCAGTAGAAATTAGGCGTTCGTGTCCATGTGGCATGATTCCTACATGAAGTTTGTGAAGTCGGCTGCCGACAGGCCTGCGGAACAAAGTAGGCATTCAGCTGCGGTCAGCACAAGGTCAGCACAGTCCATTTCAACACAAGCACACACATAAAACTGCACACAAGAAGGTGGAATGATGCGCAACAAGGAAAAGATGATTTCAATTAAGAGATTTTTATGCTAAACACGCAAGTACTGCAGGAGGATGGTGCATGCGTATGTGTAAGCTGCTTGGCCTTTTGAAGGAGGTGAGGGATGTTCTCCAACCTCAAGTATATCATTTTCAACTGTACACAGACGTTGCTGATTGGGGCGTCTACTACAACAACAACAACTCACGTTCGTCTTTACTAACATTTCAGAATCTTGCTTGTCAACTCTGTTTTCGTTGGCCACTTTATAGCATATTAGTTTTGGGAACCTCAAATAACCTCAATTTGCAGCAAGTAATTATAAGACACTATGTTACTTATTCCATGAAATGAGTAGTATGTGTGCATTTTAAGCAGAACTTATGCATAGTGAGGGAGGTTTTTGTTGGAGCAATCGTACACTTACAAATGTCAGCAGTCATAACTGGGATGTGACTCGTCGGCCATAGCGTAGCATCAAAGTGCATGAAGAAAACAAAGAGGACAACTTTCTCAGCAGTGTTTACATGGCTTTCCACCAACAAATGCAACACAATTTATTCAAAACATCAACAAAGCATGTGAATGGCCTGAAAAAAACACTAAGACAGGCATGCTTGTTGGATGCATACACTTAGAACTTGAGAAATCGTTGCCTTGCTTAAGACTTTCTGGGTTTCTCTAATCTAAAAAGAACTTTAAATGCATGTGGCTGTGTGTTCATCATTTCCTTTGGAGCACATTTCTCTCTTCGATCAAAATGAGCTGCATGTGTGACTATATCAGAAAAGGTACCACTTAGACACAATGCGTTGTGTTTGAAAAAGGCCACGACCAAGCTCTGGTTAATAAATGAAAGCCACAATTGTTGCTGACTTGAAATAACTGAGAATGTGGATAGCATAATCGGACCTGTTTGCAGTAGACTGCAGGTCCGTAATCGCCATCCAAGCTGTATCACGTCCACAGCCTCGATATTCAGGAATGGTACACAACGTTGGCACCGTTTCTCTGATTTAACGGCAAAGCTCCTCCCACTCCTCTTTCGTGCTTCCTCAGGAGTAGGTCTCAATACCAGATTAAGTCACATCAATTAATCAGCTCGAATACATCATTCGCCAGAAGCAATGCCTCAGAGGTGAAGTGGTAAGAACAATTTTCCACTCATCTGGTACTTTGAACAGCACCAACATTTAGCACCTCATTCGTAAGCTATGCACCAACGAGTAATACCGACATCCGAGGGCCTGCTTTACTTGTTTGAGTGCCGTAAAGTATGCAGGCTGGATGAGGAGGAACTGGATCCACTCTTCTCCTCTGATATGCCAGCAAATCATGGTGTGTCATTGGACATTCCCGCCGAGTGACTTCTGTAACACCCAAGGTTGAGGGAACCAAAAACACGTGATGCTGTAAATGAAGTGAGCCGAGGCAACACAAATGTAGAATGAGCACAAGCGAAATGTGACTTCTCCATCCAGCATGATACGATCGCTAGAACTAAGCTTGGATTGCAATACCAACCAGTTCCTTGCCCAATGCAGGCCTCGATTTGTCGGAATCCTTGAATTCCGAACCGCCTTTTGGCCTACAAATAACATTTAAGTATTGTATCTGATTGAAAGGAAAGAGATTTGCGACAGGAAACAGAAATGCGTGTTTCTACGTCACCTTCTTTTTGTGTGTGCACAATACCAGAAGTCGGCAAGAAGTTTGTGATGGTTCGACAACGAAATCTTCAACATTGGCACGCTAAATTTGAAAGTAATTTTAATTGAATTTGCCTTCCTCCAAAAATGGGCTGCTATCTCCGGTAGTGCTTGAATTGCTTTGCCTCACACACTTTTGCACTGAAATGGGATAAAATGATAGGTAAATATGCTATTGCATAAAAAGAAGGAGACTATTCCAAAATTGCTTTCACAATCTACATTGCATGGTCTACTTGGCTGCCTACATACCCTCACTCATTTACATTGGTGGCAAATCTGATTCGTCTACATCCACCCACTCGTAGCTTTTACCCCAACCTAATCCAAATACACTTGTAGAAGACGTCCACTGGTGGAGCAAAGTCATGTCAGAAGAAGTCGGGAGTTGAAAATAAAGCGCCATGGGAAGCATCTCTATCAAGCCACGTTTCTGATTCGCTATGCAAGATTTAATGACGTGATCTGCCAGTAAAGAGATGAGTTAGTTGATTTGGCGTGTTTAGAGAAGGATAGCTTTGATGTCAAATCGACGTGATACTAGAGGCTTATTTTCGCTCCGTCCTGCCAGCATCTGCCAGAGCATAAGAGTTAGGAAAGCTAACTAAAGTATGTAGAATTGATTTGGAAGTAATGAATAACAAAACGCAGCAGGATGCACACAAATTCCAATGAATACTTCATCAGGAAAAGGAACAAAACTTGTCGCGCAGTCAATTCACTTAGTATCATCATAATTGCAAAACAAAATACGTCTTGATTAATGTAAAGAGGGGCAAAGATAGGCGATTGGAAGGAGGAGGATGAGTGGCTTTTGTGTGTGGATGCGTTGAGAGGACTGTCAGGTAGGAAGGTTCTCTTCGTGGCATTAGAATTTGACGGTTCTCAGTCTAGTGGCTTCGCCTACGCCTTCGCCGTCGGATAAAGCACATCAGAACCTCTATTTTCACTGGACTTAGGCACTCACAATTTTTGGTTCATACCTCGAAGTAGTCAGCCAACTTATTCATTCTTATCCAAACAAGCCTCTCCACCTCACTACCCTGTTATCTCCTCATGCTTGCTTTATGCGCTCAGGTCCACCTTATAGCCATGGTTCGGGTACACTTCCATCTAAATCACGAGGAAATGAATATATCGCTTCACAGACAATGTGTTTATACAGTGAAGTTAGCTATGCCAACAATTGACTGTCCTGCCTCCAACTCTGCTCATCACCTTCGGTGTTGCCTTACACACCGACACACACAAAAATCATTATCTTGTCAAACGAACACTCTATCACCAATGGAAATGGAAGTGGTCGCACATCCATTTCACCCCGTCTCAGCTTATTTACAAAATTGAAATAGGTTCCCGTGTGCACCACATGCGGAAAATGGACTCTCACTTGGGTAGCTGTATACCATGGCACTTGAATTTGATGGTTCTCAGTCCAATGGCCTCTCCAATGCAAGTAGCACTCCCAAATTGGCAATACAACAGGGTGGGTTCATTATTTATCATAACCTGAATGAATGATTCTCCCGAACGTTTGGTGAACCAACGACTTAGATGGCTCAAAAGGGGTAAAAAACGCGTAAGTCCACTGTCATTCACATTTGTTTGGTCACAAGCTTCTCTCCATAGGCAAAACCAATAACTA
The DNA here is from genome assembly GCA_036345935.2 of Taenia hydatigena. Classification (NCBI taxonomy): domain Eukaryota; kingdom Metazoa; phylum Platyhelminthes; class Cestoda; order Cyclophyllidea; family Taeniidae; genus Taenia; species Taenia hydatigena. Next base: position 4,066 of record JADWOT020000867.1, read on the forward strand.
GTGGAATGACACTAGGTGCTATTTAATGGCAGCATGTTTTGCAAAAATGCCTATCAACGTAGACGACATAAGGGGGAGTGCTACATGACTTACAATGCAAACAAATGCCCTTTTCCTACCAACCATGTGGGAAGAGGCTCAAGTGACACGGTCGCTGTGATGTAAGGCTTCTCAAATGGGTGTTTATAGTGCCACAGGTTTTGGCAAGCATCGTGCAATGCCTAGCATCCTCCACTAAATCACTTCGCCCCGTCACTGGTATCGCTATTTAATAACCGATTGCACCAACGCCTCTGATGTAGACAGATACTTGAAAGATCATCATCCTAGCAATGTTCTATAAATTCATTCTCTAGAGAAGTTTTTGTCATTCGTTGCCATATCTGCCGTACCGTCTTGCTGAACTAGTCTTGGACTACAGCTATGGGTTTGGCAGAAAGACAATAGGAGGCTCTCGTACACCCGAGTCAATAGTATCCATCTGATTTCGACGGTGGCTAATGGGTTTGCTTTCGACTACGCCACTCACTGCGCCATCGTGTGCTTTTGCTGCAACCAGGCTGTTAGGCAGAGCCTCTGCACCACTTTGCGGACGTCCTTTCTTGACATTTCATCAAAACACTATCGTGGCAGCACTCCTCGCTTTGCGATAAATACAGCACAAGGGACCTCCGGAAAGGCGTCTTATCAACCGATAAGCACAATGCTGGACAGTTCGTCCCATAATTTAGTCTCCGACAATGCTCATGTCCTTGCACTTAATAAAAAGACGTTTTGTCGTTCGAAGTGAGGACTGCAGTAGTTAAGTAAATTCACTTTAATCGCCGATCTGCCGCACAGGACTTTTGGCGACACATCAATGCAACGTGTGGGGACGCGCAAGAATAAATCATCGCTAATTTTGGTTCAATTAGGTCAGCACTACAACACTGCACATTCGCAACAGGTTCTGTGTGAATAACTAATAGACCACCTTTGTTCTAATCTAACGAAATGCACCTTGACAGCAAGTAAAGCTGTTTTCTCGAGTCAAGTCGGAAGTGGCGATGATCAGGATTATCTCTGCTTCAAGCACACCTCCTGTAACATATTTCTTTCATTACATTGAAAGGCAAAGCGCTGCTTCTTGAAGGTTTTGGTTTAAAATTTGGCGCAAGAACTGATATAGCGAATCCCTTCTCTTCCCTACTTCCACTCTTGCTTTTTGAAGTCTGAATATGCCTCGACATCTTCATTATGGGTAGGAGAGAGGGTACAGTAGGCGAGTTCAGGACGGGAATGTGTCGCGCTCACGGGAGTGGCCACGCAGCTCTGCAACCAAGTTCAAATTGTCGTCCCACCTCTGGCCTGCAAATAGCATTTAATTCTTGTATCTGATTGAAAGGGAAGAGATTTGCGACGGAAAACAGGAATGCGACTTGGGCATGCTTGGATAGAGTGTCATGTGCTTTTAAGTCATAATTTCGCAAATTCGATTATTTTGTTTTTTTTTTTTTTATCAGCCGCCTTGCTAATGCTTACTGAATAACTCCAAACATGACTTACCGCTCAACTGCAGACATGCCTAACTCATACCCGATTGACTAAGTATATGCCGTCTATTCATTCACTCCAGACACAGGCACCAAGAGCTGGACAACTGTGGCTGCAATCTACTGCAATCTGACGTCTCACTTCTTAGCGCATTTACTCAAGAGCTAAGTTCCATTTCGGAAGCAAAGAGCCCGAATCCAAATTCCATTTTAATTTTTTCTACTCGGACACAATTATTTCGCAAAATATAAAACAATTGAATGTTTTATGTTGGTCAGGTTGGTCAGATCCTACCGTGTAAATGCTACCACTTTGCCACCCATTGTTTTATGGCTCAGTGCTAGATATCAGCCATCAAGTTCTCCATGTGATTACGTGGATTCATTTCATGAACTGAGCTATGCCAACGCATGATCGTCCCCTCTGCAACTTTATTACACCCCCTTGACTCCACTGAAATTCCATTTTGTACGAAAATGGGAGGAATGGTCCTTGTTAGCAATTAAATCGGCTGTCGCCAGTCATGTCCAGAGACCAGTTCAAACAGAATTTTGGGTAGTCATAAGGAGGCACCGCGTTCAGGGTTACCGCTGCTTTGTGTACACCTCTTTACCCTCCACCCGTAAACTCTGCTCTCAGGCACTTCTGGTTAGTTTTTCGTCCCAAAGCTTCTCAGCCAAGAGAATTGGTTATTGGACAGAGAAGAGGAATGAGATTTATGCAACTGTTGAACTTTTGTTGAAATTTGGGTTTTGTGTCCGTCGAAGAGATTGTCAGCCCTAACTCAGCTATCGGGCACGGAAGAGTTACATGGTTACATTTCTTTACTAAGTACTTGCTCTTAAAATGTGATCAAAATGACATTTCATTTCAGCGCAAATTGTCAGAATTGTGGAGTAGGGCAATGTTTCAATTCATTGTGCTTGCTATGTCACATGATATTTCACGGTCCTTTCCACGCAACTAAATGCTGCAAATGAGACATCTTTCCACACGCATTCTGCAAGTCGATTTTTCTTTGTAAGATTTAATCACAAGGAGGCTAGATTGCAGACATCGTGCAATGAACAAACGAACACTAAATCAGTTTCAGTTGGATGAAGAGGTGAGGCGAATAGGGTTGAAGGGAGAAGAGTTGGGTGTTGGCATAGCTCACTTTACTGCACAAACCCATATCGTCGTTGGAGCAATAACTTCACTCTTCTTTTTTGTGACTTCTGTTGAAGTGTGCTCGAATCGCGACCATAAATGGGAGCGAGCACAGCGGCTAGCACTGAGAGAGGACAAGAGTGTGAAATAGAGAGGCTGTTTTTAAGGTATATGAATGTCTTGCTGCCTTCCGATGCAATTCGCTGAGTGTTACGAGGCATCAGACATGCAACTGTGAACGCCTAAGTCAAATGAAAATGGTAATGTGTCTGTTTAGGTTACATTTAACGTGTCAATTTCTGTTTGTTCCGATATGCCTTATTTGTAGCAGCAAGAGTTGTGTTAAAATGTCAATGAAGAAATATGCTGTGCTCTTTATGCTGCAATTGGGAATCGAAGGATGTAAAAATCATTCCGCACATGCTTTTCTATCTGCACTTCTCTCAAAGAGGCATGACGAAGTTGTTGAATCCATAGTTGGTCACGCAGAGCAAGTTCGTTCTTCTAGGATCAAGCAAATCATAAGGAATCCTAATTTCAAAAGTCTACTTCCTGTAGTCAAAAATTTTAGCGTTCACCTTGACATTTATGTGAATTTTACATCCAAAGCCTCGTTTCTGTTTGTTTTAACCAAATTCAGTTCCTTCGTCAGCTTCGCTGTGCTGTGGGTTTCTTGTCAATGCCTTCTTGTTGACAATTAATCAAGTGCGATTGCAATTAGAAGGGTGCTATTAGTATCCGATGCTCTGATTGTACACCCCTCATTCATTTTTTCTGATTTTATTTAGACAAGAATGCGCTGAAGACGGTTTAGTCACGAGAGACGCCATTTTATGTGCTCACGTTACGACAGTAAATGCTTGGCAGCAAGTCTAAGTGTGGAGTTGGGGAATGAGGGAAATCAGGTTCTTTGGTGTGCTTTTGCAAACCAACACGACCAGCCCCACTGGTCTCCAGACAGCATGTCGTCGTGCATTGGAATGTCTTTTTATGACACGTTCAGAGCACGTGCATACAATACCGAAAGTCAACAAGATGTTTGTAGTGGTTCGACAACGAAGTCTTCAGCATTGACGCGGACGAGTGGAAAGCCGATTTGATTAAGTTCGCTCTCCCTCAAAAAATTAGCTACGATTTGCGGTAGTGCGTGAAAATGCTTTGAGTGGGTGCATCGCTCGATTACTTCCCATTGGGCGGTTGGAAGTGTTGCGAGCTGCAAGCAACGACTCAGATGGTGATTGAGGTGGTCGGGGCGACACTCAGTGGTTAATAAGGTCGTTGATTGAATGGCCGGTGGTGTAGTTATTTACGTGAAGTGCCCAGGTGTTTAGTTTATCCTTTTTACTGAATGCACATTATCCACAACTAATTGTCTCAGAGGCAAACAGCAGTGCTGAACCAAGGGTGGTGATGTGGTGGTAAAAAGCTGAAGAATTGCTGAAAGCACTGAGTAGCAGATGAGGGATGTATGTGGTCGGAAATGAAGTAGTGTAGGTGCTGCGTAGAATCTAAACTCTTGCCATCTGGTGCGCTTGTTTACGCTCCCGTTTTTTGTTAAAGTTAGAGTAGCATTTAAGTGTAGTTTAATTGTCATCAACTTGCTCTCATTCAAAGTTCTTAGTTGGGAACCTAGTAAGAAGTATGTTGCAAGCACCAGCTTGACGACCAGAGAGCGAAAGGGCAAAACAGGCAAGCGCGAACTGAGGTGATGTGTAGGGAGAAATGTCAATGGTAGGTTTGGGAAGTAAAAGTGGTAGGAAGAATAACAACAACCTAAAATCCATGTCTGGAACGTGCATACTCATTCTCATTTCATTCCCTTTCCCGCTAAAGTAGTCGGTTAAAATTTTGTGCGTTCCACTTTGCTTTACCAGTTGACGCATCCAAATGATTTCGTTTCCAGTGTACCTTTCGAATAGGCTTCCCCAACTCTTTCGATTTGGTAAATGCTGCCTATACCGCCTAATACTCTGCTTGTGAGTCAACCCACTCCCGGTCATGCAAATGCTGTACATCGAGTTTGATACCTGTTTCTTTGCTAGAAAAGGGTCCAGTTTCCTAGAAATCCATCTCAAATCGTTGGAATGCTTTCGCCGTGCACTTAGAAGCAACAACTCTTAAATATTTGATTCCACATTCTCTTTGAAATGCACTTGTCTTCCGCTGGAAGGTCAGTGCTTTGATCGCGATTGGGCAAAAGCACAACGTTATTGTCATCCACTGCGATGAGAATGACACGGTAAAGATCCACACCTTGGTGGACTACTATATTTCAGGCCCTGTTTAAATATACTCATTCAAAGTTCTGATGACTGTCTGTGACACGAGTGAGGGCTATGAGATGTGATGCTGTGGAGGCATTTGGCATATTCCTCAGGTCCTTCCGCCTCTATGCCTGGTTCCAATTCCGTCCGCAGCTTTGATTCTCCTACCAGATCGGTCGTTAGTTTGGGTTGGATCAAGGGAGGAACACGACGACTTAGGGGTGAGAGTGAATAGCATAGGTGTTGCGATTGACGTAGATCTCCTTTGACCAGGATGTTTGGCATATCCTTATCACTGTACACGACTGGATTTTGTTGCAATGAGTTGTTTGCGTCCTGGGAAGCACATCACGACACGACTACTTTTAATCATTAGTGGTTAATTCGATGCAATAATATTTGGCCAAATGAATGCAAAGTGTGACAAGACATGATGACTTAAAAAGGCCCTCGCCTTGTTAAATATTTCCATTGATGCAAAATTTTAGAATGACTTAGCTAATATTTATCAAAATCTTATTCAAAGTGGTCTGAAGCTATGCCTGAAGGTTGCCAAATATTTTGGAATGAGAGCTCATGCATCTCAGTGATGCCAGCTTTACTTGTCGAGCCAAAATGGAAGTCTTGCCTTCCTAATTGATCGTATCGTGCTAGACTAGGCAAAGTTGTCGCCTTAAGGCCTGAGTGTTTGCTGCTGTTCTTGTTGCGCTGCTTGTCGTAAGTAAGTGTTTTTTACAGTCATCCAGACTGTCAGCAAATTACCCTCCCAGATAAGCTATTTCCAATGCGAACCTATTGACCTCCAAAGAAGAGCGCCTGAATGCCTAAAAGTAAGAAACGCTCCTTGAATCGTTTGATTAGTCTACAGAAGGCTTTTCCTAGCAAAAGAGGAATCCAATTTAGTCGGTGCTAGCTCTTCATTTTCATGTGGCGTGGTTCGTAAAGGGAATTTTCGAAGTAGACTTACGACAGCCCTGCGGACCATCGAAACGTGTAAAGTAAAACCGACATTTGGTTACAGTTGGCTTGAAGACAGCACACCCAAATTAAACAGCAGTACGCACCCAGAAATGTTTGCCCAAATCAGTAAAATAATGTCTGTCTGCAAGAACTTGAGGGTAGTAGTAATAGTAACCAACAATTCGTAAAGACACGAAGGTTCTGTGTGGAATGGTGGCGTCTCGCGCCAATGGTAGGTCCCAAAGTCTAGCATTTGTTTTTTATTAATTATTATTGCTTACACCTCCTTAGCAATTTGGCTAGTTCGCACTGTTATATTTCGCCTATTTGAACCTTATATAACCGGAACTGGCATTCTTTCTTGAAACCATAGGCTCAAAACAGCTCACGTCGCAAAAATACCGAACTTCCCATTGAATTGGCGTTACAAATATGCCAATATCTCAACGGCTGTGATCTGGTCAATTGTTGCATGGCTATTCCAAGATGGAGGGCAATACCTTCAATGCCGAAGTTCTCCACTGTCCTACATCAGCCGATTAACATGTACACCTGGCTTGACAAATGTCTTCTCCAAAAGCTTTCTCCTCAATCTGCGCCAAATTCTCATCGAAACGCACTGCAAGCTATCATGTATTACTATGCCCAGCTTTGCTCCCTCCATCGCACTTTAACAGAGCTGCCGCAGATACGAGACCAAAGACCTGCACACCTTTGGCTGTTTAGAGACCCACACCTGGCTTGGCTGTCGCCACGTGAATTCACAATTTGCCTACATCCGCCAGAGCTATTCCTTCTCAGCCGTCATTTTGTCTAATACTATTTTAAAGAGCACAAATGGTATTGCAATCAGCAAGCTTATCTTTGTAACAACTTGTGTCGAAGGCAGCATGCATACTATGGACCGACGTATTTCTCCCTTCGAGTATATGGATGCGTCCGACCACTGCGACTGCCTAATATATGCAGTGGATCTCTAGCACTTTTCCAATCATGATCTAACAATCACCCTAGAATCCCTCGAACCTCATCAGACGCTACTCATCGTAGTTTATGTCAATGGGCTCGTGGATAAGTCAACTGAGATGAGTTGTCTCATGAAATTCCTCCACAACCTTGGACAACACAACAGCTATCTCCTGGCTACCATGCAAACCAAATGGCGGCTATGTTGTATCAAGAACTTCAATCCAACCTGTGCCGACTGGAGCAATCTGTTGGATTGGGGTCTCTACGACGTGCTCTCTAAAAGAAATGAGAATGCTCAAGTTGATGACTCTGCGCACCCTGTGTAATTGGATCCCCTACGCATGCAATACTGATGATATGCTTTTGTACCCTAGATTTTGGTGTTTTCGGTTGGGTGATTTGATAAGGGTGACTTTGGAAGCTCATGCAAATGCCAGTTTAAAAACGGCTCTAGCAACGTTGTGGCATGATGTCTGCAGGAACTGCTCTAGCATTGCAAATTGCCCATTCCCTGAGCTCTAGGAGTTTCGATCGTTGTGCTCAAGTGGTTTTGCCATTAGCAATAGGAAAATGCAAATAACTGCATTAAATGACTAAAATATCTTGTGTCCAGTGTTGGCAGCTTGTACGATTACGTATCGCCTAACGAGTAAGACGGATCAGTTTAGTAAGAGAGAGCAGATTACGTCACATGAATTAGGTTGAAGATGAATGCCACTAGAAATCACCCTGACAGATTGCGTTGTATTCATGTTCTCAGTGTTGGCGTGATTAATTGAAGTTGCTCCGGATGTACATTGCAATTGTTTAGTAAGTGCAGCAATGGCATTGATGAAACCTTTCGTCACCAAATTGAAATCCAAAAGGGTAGTTTCCTGCGTGCACGAAAGCGGAGAGTAAAACTCGGAGATTAGTTGCATGACTATGGTGCAATAGAAGTCAATGGCTATGGTGAATGAAATTTAACAAGCCTCATTCATGCTTAGGCATCACAGTGTAGCGGCAGGAGGTTCACAACCCATTTTTCCGCTGTAGCTCTGCACTCAATTTCAAAGGAGATGAATGTTCCATCACGGACGCTGCAAAAAGCTCATGAACTAATACTTAGACACCGAAAAGAGCTCATAGAACACGTCAATAAATGGGTTTGAGACTACCTGTCATGAGTTAACTGGAAGCGAAGCCGTAGTACACATCGCAGGGGTATTCTCAATGTTTAGTCTCTCAGATGCGTCTAAACATCTTGAGAATATCTGCACCTCAATAATAGGATTAAAATGTGAGCAAGTGTGTGGCAAGCTCCACCATGTTCCTCGAAGCTAAGTGCCTCGTGTGATTGCATTTACCTAGCGCGTTAAAAGATCAGGTCATCCCAAAAGCGCAAGCCTACACCGACTGAGTTAATCGCTGTTGAATGACTTGGAAAAAGCGAAATTGTGGAGAAGTTGAGTACTCAAAGTCCTAATTGCAAAGCTTTTGGCGGTGCGATGGACATTAATGACCCTACGTTCAGCAAGACCCTTCGATTTTGTCTCACAACTGAGCTCCCAACTTATCATTTAATGTCCCACAATGTATCCATACATCAGATTCCGAAGATCTCACTGTCCAAATATGTTTATTAGAGGACACAAATACGCCCAGAAGACCACTGCTGCAGCATAGGTTAACCACACAAAGCACTTCGCCCACCCTCAACCTACGACCACGGTGCTTGCTTTTCCACTTTGTCCAGCCTGTCGAAAGTGGGAGGGGATCAACTTCACCCTTTCACGAAACTCGTCAGTTCGATTCCTATTACTACTGAAATACGGAAGTTACTTAACACTGTTACAGCAGTTGATTGCTGAGTATGCTACTTCAGAAGAGCGATAACTTCTTGCATTTATTGAATGACCGATTCCGCTGGGAGTAAGTTTTGCTGTGTGGATGGATTTGTAGCAGAATGACTGCAGTCTGGTCAAGGAAAGAGTTCAATTCTGGTGACTCGGTAAGGGTTGCGGTACCAACCGATACAAAGACAAATGCGTGTTGGCTGCAGGTTGACCCGCCATCCAGGA
>JADWOT020000868.1:0-72000 GCA_036345935.2 Taenia hydatigena
CAAAACCTTCCCTCTTTTCCACACTTTGTGTGCGCCTGCAGCCTTGAGGTAGAAGAAGCTGGATGATTAGCAAGTAGCATCCATCTTAGCACTAGATCAAGAAGGCTGCCGTTTACGGTGGCCCTCAACTGGTGGCACTGCTGCCACATTAATCATCGCTAGCAGGTGTGTTGTGGGTGCAATGCTGCGTAGCATTTAGTGACATTCACTTTCAGGACGTGGCTTATTCAACCCTTAATTCGTGGAATCATCGCTATGATTCAAACTTGATCGCGATGTTTGCTTCAACAGACTAAATGCTTCCCTTTATTGTCGTTTGTAGATCGCCTTTACTAAAGGGCGAGTTTCGTTGCGGACCGAAATGAGATGCAGCAGATCTGCTGATAAGCGGATAATGCTTGGCAAAGAGAGTGTGAGTGGCTAATGGTTGTTCAAATTGAGAGATAGCGAGGTGGGTGAATCAGCGTTTGAACTGTGAGAAGTGCCCTTTTGTAGGGCGATCACAGTGAACTCTCGGTGCCACAAATGAGCCTATCATGTGCCACGTTGGCGAAGAATCTGAGCTAAGTCTGTCGAATTAATCGCATCCAATGCATTCATTCCCCATCCATCTACTCCATACCCGTCCATCTGTCCACCTGACCATTCATGTCAAAGCAGTTCGCCAGTTTGGAAAAAGTTGGTGAAGCGAGTTGGATTGCAGGGAACTAAATGAAATCCTTCTGCAATTCAGTGGAGGAAGACGGCCCGTTAATCCATCACTATTTAGAACACAGACAGTCTGTTTGGTGTTTTTCGTTTTTAGGAGAGTCATTGAAATTTAATCAAGACAAGTGATTGGCCCCTTCATAAATTCTTGTTTAATTTTTCCTTGGATGAATTTTGACCTATCTAAAGATTCCTCCGATTCTAAGAAAGCAGGGGTGAATGTTATAGGCGAAACTGGTAGAATTCTCTCATAGCTCTAATGTGAAAATAGCTAACTCTGTTAATTTGGATAATTTCTTGTCCTAGTTGTCGCCCTCGTCGTCGTCATCGTCTTTGTCGCCTTACGGGCCTGATTCTGTGTCACAGTCAGGACGCTCTTAAAACAGCATTCCCAGTTGTCGAGATGCATTCAAGCAGATGTAACCGAAAAAGGCAACATTGTGGCAAGAAGTTGTAGAAGTTGGTTGATCTGATTGCTTTCGGGGGCAGTCTCACTTACGGCCATCCCGCCTAATTCACCAAGCAACTTATTTTAGGATTGTCCGATATTGCTAACGTTGATCCTACGACTTGACGTTGTGCCTGCAGATCTCTTGCTGTTGTCGAGTCCACATTGTCTACTACTGCATTCGCTGGAGTTCGGTTTGTGGTCCCCACGCATTAGGTTGGAATCGACCATCAGAAGAGGATCTGTCGTTTAAACACCAGAGAACACGTGTTGTTCCACATGCAAAATGCCACTGATTTGCAAATTTTGGGTGTCGCCAGAGGAAGATGGTAAGCAGACGTTACAATGACTTCTGCATGTCATTTCTTCATTTGACTTTTAGAAAGGAAGAGAAAATCACGAAAAATATCTCACATTTAGTGATAAAACAAGGCAAGAATAGCGCCATCATCTGCTTGAACAAAGCCACTAACATGTTTGCAAGCAGGTATATAGACGGCAATTAGGCTGGTTTTATCAGAAGAGCTCTTTGAATTGTAGTTGAGTTGAAATACCTAAGAATGCGGATAACATAATCGAAGTTGTGTGTATCTCAAGGAAAGCCAATCACCGTCTTACTTGCTTTACTTGCACAAAGTTGGCAGAGTAGGTCTCAATACCAGATTAAGTCACATCAGTTAATCAGCTCAAATACATCATCCGTTAGAAGCAACGCCTCAGAGGTGAAGTGGTAAGAACAATTATAGACTCACCTGGTACTTTGATCAGTACCAACATTTAGCACCTCATTTGTGATTATGAACTTCCGCAAGTGCATTTGACGAATCCTCACAAATTACGTCGTGCCATCGCAGCAAAGTGCAGTGGAAAATGAAGTAAATTTTCCAAATTCCTGAAGCTAATTGATTAGGAGGTTGACTAAACAAATTAATTACACAATTCTCTACTCCTCTTCGGTCGTCAACACTCTCAACAAGCGGTAGATGAGGGCAACGTATTTGTCTGGACTCTGGTCCGTCGATCACGCCTAACACATTGTAACTTTACGACTCCAAGTTGATGGACAAAAACTGTCTAGATGGAAGAGTGTACTTGTGTAAACACATAATTTAGATAACTGGCATTTCACCCCACTTAAATCTAACCGAGCACAACTTGTCAACGCCTGATTCGAAGTGAAGAGGACTCCAGTTAACGCATCATTGTCATCAAGCAAGCCACAGATTTATGCGTACAGGTTCATCGGCTTCTGTAGTCTCCTTCGGTTTTCTTGGCAGCAACGCATCCATTTCCGAGAGTGTCTTGTAGCGTTGTCTTGGGGCAGCCCACACTGCACTAGTCCTTATTGCATTGAGCATCCGCCGTGGATTCCCCATTAGACGGCGAATCATATTTGATGGTTTGTGAAGACCATTCAGTAGCCTATGCGCGAAATTGACTGTAAATGATAAGAATATTTCCTCTCTTTGCTGTTCACCCTATCCACCAGCGAGTATTCGAGTCGTGAGTTGAGGCGGCTGGGATAAAGGCATTTTCGGATCGAAGGCTACAGGAGTTTTCCGTCCACTGCTCCTAATACCATGTCACGGACCACAAATAACTGCACCAACTTCCTTTTTTACTTATTTTCTGGTGACTTTATGTCCACTGACCCAACAATTTCGTGATTTCTATCAGTGGAAGGCAAGAACATGCGTCGGAACTTTTCCGGACGGTAGCGAGATGACTTGACCACGCTGTCCATGAAGAAACTAGGTGCTGCCGGGGGTGTGAAGAAGCAGAAGAGCATCTAGTTTTGTGTTTTCGAAAACGAGTTTAAAATGTCCTGTCGTATGCTCATCACTTTCTCCTCGGGAAACAGTCATCCAGGTGGTGTGGCACCTCCAACGAGTAACAACGTTATTTTAATCAAATCGCCCTTTAATTCACCAGTAAAATGACCTTATGATTAATGACTGTTTAGATTAGTAGGAACTCGTGTTAGGCGTCACAGGCAAAAGCGATACGCTTGGCCACCACTCAGACACCCAGCAGCCACAAGCCTAGAGGGCTACATTTTCGGATTTACTTAGCCCACGTCTGGACTACCACGCAAGTGTAACTGCGTAGAGTCTGTTGCAGATTCTCCAACGCCGCACCGCGTCACCGACTACAGGCAACTCAGCGCATGTTAGGAGCCGATAATTACCTCTCACCTACTGGAATTGAAACGAATTGCCCAAATGGGAACTCGTTAACAGTAAGAACCCTTAGCATTGCCAATGAATAACGCACTCAATCAGTTGTACTACGATGGTCTGTGAGTACAGTTTTTATGGAGGCTTTTCATCGATCACCACATTTCTGATACCATCGAGCATGGTGGGGGAGGTTACCTGGAGACTTGGAAGTCAAAAAGCCCTAATGGTAAAATCTTCCTCATCATCGTCCATTCATCTGCTTACAAACATGATGAAGGCTTTGTTTAAGCAAACGATGACGCTGTCCTCAATTTGCTTTATCATTTGAAGCCCAATTACCAAATAACTGCATGGTTTGTTGGAATTCGTTTGTGAGCCTCTCCTACCTTCTAGAAGTCAAATAGAAAAATGACATGTAGAAGTCATTATGCCATTTACTCACCATCCTCATCAAGCATCACCCAAGCTCTGCAAATCATTCACACTTTGCAATTTATTATAGAGGTCAGTTTGTTAGCAACACTTACATCAAGATTGGCTGGAACTAGCGACCATGAACTGATGGTGAACTGATGTCGCTAAAGTGTTTGAAAACCGACTGTTCTACTGATATGATTTTAGTAACATGGTTCTAAAAATACAGGAATTGTGAACAATTTAAGTATGAAATTAGGCGCTATTGAAAATCTGACGGTTGCATTACACCTACAGATCAACAAAGTAAAAATAGATCTGCTTAGAATTTGACAGATCTGCATGACAAGAAATGGGAAGACATGCTCAAATCGGCCGAAAGCGTGGGGGGAGGGATACGCATGCGTAGTTAACGCGTCCACTCCACATTGACACATTAACTATTGGTGTTACATGTATGTGACGCCCAATTCCTTATCCTATGCGTGATTGGTATCAGATAACGGGAGTCGATAGCATTAATTCATCTTTCAGCACAAGAGTGGAAGGTTTGGGCTGTACCTGACACAAGGTTAAACGCGTGAAGAAGTGTAAGAATTCTCGTTAGAAGCCTGATTGTGCAGACGTCGGCATTGCCCGATATTGCTAAGGCATAATTTTACATGGCAATGATGGTATTGGATTGCACGTGAGGAAAGGGGCGTTATACCTGAGTTTTATGCAGATCTTAGACTCGTCATGGGAGACATAACAACACCCGTCTGCTAGAGGGAACCCGAGCAAAGATACAAGCTCCGGGGCAAACCAGCAAAGGAGAGCAAGGCAACACGAGGACATGGGACTCCGGCGAGGCGGATTTGAACCACCGACCTATGGACCGCTGCTGGCATCTACAGTCCACCGCTCTACCAACTGAATTATCGCCGGGAGTCGCCCGCACCATTTTGTTTATAATAACAACAACATTAACTGCAGTTTGCTACCCTGTACCTGCTCTTCTCGACTTCGTGACTTCCTTACTTCGCACTGCTGGTTGCGGCGATTTGTGTCTTAAACGAAGTCATTCATTCACCTACGCGAAAAGTCTGCTTCGGGCACCCTTAGCAATGGCAACGTCTACATTTCTAGATGCAAACAACACAACTGTCAATGCTACTCAACTTATATGGACTTGTGGGGTGGATGGTCTCGGCGAACCCGATTAAAAGTGCATTCTAAGGCAAGAGTCGATTGACAAATTGACCGACTTTGCTCTGATTTAATAAAATTGCCTTTGAGGAAAGTCTGTGAATGATTGTACACGACATGGGTGGGTGATGCATGCACTTCGTGATCTCATTGCTAGGTTGTGTTAAAGGACATTTTTGCCCTTGTAGTTGCTCATTTATAAGAACCAACGTGACGCACTACGATGCAAAATTTCTACATGACATAGCATTAGAAACGCGTATAAGGGTTGATTTCCCTGTAGTCGTGGCATGCATACTCGAAATGAGGATTTATTCCAACTTAAATGCCAAACTAACTAGATAAGTGTCCCATGCGGTTGCCATTCTGTCAAACAAAAGTTGGCTGAAGAACTAGCGTACACCAGTGTTGAATGATTATAGGAGGAAATGAAATATTTGGGAATGCTTCCTTCCCAGCTTAGTCTAAGCATGCATGCTCACGACCACGAATGATGCGCTGTGGTACTTCTACGTCCTTGTGGGCAGTCAGAGTGCTTTGTAATCGACCAAGCTCCGATTAGCATGGCTGAAGAACAGACTCAACTACTTTTACAAAGCAAATCCTCAATGCCATTGCATGAGGTGAACATCTGTAAGGTGGATTAGTTGCCAGTCATTGATGCCCAGCATGCGTCGCATGAGTCCTCCTTAGAAATGATGTACTGCTCAAATTCATGGCTGAATTCATTAACTGATGGCTGCTGTTCGGGTTTCATTCCGACGGGAGCTCATAATGCTGTAGACTGTAGCATCACACTCAAAACCCTCATTCTGTGGAGAAGGAAGACGACCACCTCTAGGAAGAAAGTCCTGCAAACGGTCAAGTTTGTAATCTGAAATGAATTGGGATGGAACAACTGTCACAAGTAGGCAAGCTGTGCAGACATCACTTGCTTAGTGATGAGGCCACCATTTGATGCTAAAAAGGAAAGAGGCACACCATGATTGCAGACGTCACTTGTAAACGATTTCGACCCACATTGGCTGAGAGGTGGCTTCTATGAAGATTGAAGCTGCTGCAATGTCAACAGTAGCGTGTCGACATAATCGCAAAGGTGTTTAATAGACTGGGTGCTCACCTTCCCTCGTTTGGCCATTTTTCGCTTGGATGAGTAAGCGAATGCGGGTGGGTGTCATTCCCCATCACTGGGGACGAAGGTAATGAGGTGGAATAATGAGGATTATGCACGCTGGGGGTAGAACTGGTGCTGTTGCGAGTAGGCAGAGACACAGGCACACGCGTAACTGAACTTACTTAAGCTGTCAGATTGACCACTGCATCATTCTGAAGCGGTTTTGTCGCGTTGGCACGCCTGTTATATGTGTGCCTGACTGAGTTTCTTTCTCAATATTCAAAAGGAAGCATTCGACGAACGCGCTTCTTGCCACAGAATCGTCGCCGTGTGCCTTCGAAGGGGAAGGGTATTCTCTAGACCAGCACAATCTTCATCAATCTTCCTCGATAATTCAATCACCAACAAAATTTTTTGCTGCCTGCTCTCGCTCTGCTTGTTTTGAGGGATGCAAGGCAAAACTGCCTGCCTGCCAGTGGATTGTGTGAGGGAAGTGATGTAACGAAGGACCAGAACCCGAAGTCCTTAGTTTATATAAGTCAGTTTTATGCAATTAGAAGCCAGTGCCCTCCTTTGTCCGTTCTTCACATTTCCTTTTCTCCTTACCCTATGGTATGATCTCATGAATTAAAAAGAGTTTTGTTGCATCGTGCGCTTCTTTCCACTTCTCCTGGAATTGCGAGATGATGAATAAGCGAAGAGCCTACAATCGCTGAGGTCTTGAAGGACAGTCAGGGCGTGAATAAGGCTTCATGACCTCACTCTTCTCGTTGCATGAGAACGAAGGCTAAGGAGGAGGGACAAGCGCTAAACCTATTGTAAATCCTCGTGAAAGCGTTGACACATTAATGCCATTGCATCCAGTGATTGCACACAAAGGAGCAGTCCTTACAACAGATTTGGTCGTGGCCGTCCAAAGTGGCTTAATCAGGGTATGTCATCATGGCGCATGACTTCCATCGCATTGGATGACCACCCGGCCACAAAGCGGGAGATACCAGAACAATAGCATTGTTTTGGGCTGGATCAAACACGTAGTCCCTCTCTGCTATGTAATGCTCGTCATGTTGCTGGCAGTGGAAGGTGAGCAAAACTGTTCGAATGTATTAGTCTGATGGATAACTAAGGGCAATGCACACTGATGGTGACCAATGGTGGTAGATGGTGGGAAGCGTAACCAGGTGACGAAGTAACAGTGCTGTTGCAAAAATGTATTGCTTTTACATTTGGAGGCTTAGAACCAATGAAGGAGGTCAACTTATATCCTTAGAGCTGCTCGTAAAGCAGTCAGTGCCGATAAGAAATTGTCTGTGTTTGCTGGATGCGAGGGATGGAATGAATAAATAGCTGAAGTGGTACGCCCAACAACTTACCGGCAGGTGGTCCAAATCAACTCCAAATACCTTTAAAAGGCTGTGCTGTGCATAGATAAGCGCTTGTCAGTGTGCGCTAATGCTGAAGATGGAGTTGAACCCGCTAAGCCTAAGTTGACTGCATTATAGCCGTTTAGCCCACGTAAATAAAAAAAAGGTGGGCAAGGCAATTCTCTTCCCGGCAATGGCACTGTCACTGAATTGTAAAAATTGCGATGTGGCTGGCTTAACGCCCTAGAAAGCTGGAGCTGGATAGTCGAGTCAGTGCCTAGGTGCACGAAGCGTTCGGCAAAGCACGTTGTGCGTCATGGAATTGTCGTCATCAGCCTTCGAGGGAGGAGCGTACTCTTTTTCAACACAACTCTCATCACTCGACTCTGTTCATTGCATCATCACCAATAAAGAGCGCTCACTACCCGTTCTCACTCTACTCGCTCTAAGGAATAATTGCAATCGGAGCTATTCATATACGAAAAAGGATGTGGAGACGCTCAAGTGATCAGTGAGTTACAATCTATTGTGGATGGGATGGCATTGCACGGATACCTCTGATTAATAAATGAAAGCCACAATTCTTGTTGACTTAGTTTAACTAAGAATGTGGATAGCATAATCACAGCTGTTTGTATTTCAATGAAAGCCAAGATGCAGCAGACTGTAGGTCCGCAATCGCCGTCCAAGCTATTTTAATCCACATCCTCGACATTCAGGAATGTTACACAAAGTTGGCACCGTTCCTCTGTTTTAACGGCAAAGCTCCTCCCACTCCTCTTTCGTGCTTCCTCAGGAAGCACTGTCCACCTAATTAATTTATAACAATGTGGTGCAGAAATTTCTGCATGCAGACGGTCAGAACCGTTCTTAGTTGCTGCTTTTGTGCGACTACTTGATTCCATTCTCCTGTTCGTCGCGCTTTACCAAAGAGTTGCTGGTAACTTGTCAACGAAACAAGCTTTGGCCTTCGTTGCTGATTTCGAAAAACTGTTCTTAGCTGTTCTTTCTCAATCTCCAACACGCACATATATTGCGAATGTCTGCTTTGGGGTCGAGGAGTGTTACTTGCAAAAGTGGGGTTAGTAAACGTGAGTTAGTACATTAGGCAGCATTCCAAAGTGCTTGACACTACAGAAATTGACAATGTTTAATTCCTTTGGGCATTCTATGAGTAATTTTAGGCAACGAAACATTCAGTCATTTGGACTACATAGAAATCTTGCAGGAATGTTAGACTTAATAGTAGCAACTTCAATGGCTATTTTGTAATTCTGAATGAAATTTTAATTAATATCAGCTTTTGTTTAAAAGTCATCATGCCTAGTCACACTTTTACTTCACTTGGTATAAATGTTTGCATCGCTTTGTGCTACTAGTGGATAAAAGCTGTAGCATAGTAGCTACCTCCTCTCGTACTGCGCCGTCGACGCAGATGGCATAGCTTCCCTTCCTCCTCCCCCTTCATCTCTTTGCCCATCTGTGGCACCTCACTTGCAACTCCTTCTTTGCAGCCCTACCCACCGGTGCCACAGAAGTCATAGCAGCCTTTTCTTATTAAAATGCTCAGCATCACCTTCTCCATACCTATTTACTTGCAACCTTTTCCCACCATCGCATGCAAAGTTTGCGTCGCCAATGGCGTAGGCGTCCGTCATCTACAGCTACCACAGTTGGACGCAGTAGTAGCCTGTACCATTATTCAGCTGTGCGCCGGTGGCACCTTTGCATCAGCTGGTCACCACTTTCCTCCAAGTAATGCAACCTTTCCTTGTATCTTACTTCCCACTTTCATTGCAACTCAACAGGTCGTGTCTGCTTAAATTAAGACAGTAAAGTAGAGAAAGAGCTTTCTGCTGTTAGCGCATGTGCGACCGACCCATTCATCGCTTAAACCTTCCAGTCTCAGTTTCATGAGCAAAAATTATTTGAACTTGGATCACATTAATTCACATTTGCCTGTCTTCTAACATTTAACTAGATTTAGCTATGCGGATTTAATTGTAATGATTACATGTGGCTGATGTGTAGCTTTCACTTGTGTGTGGGCGTCAATCAACAGTTTTACCAAAGCATGCCTTTATTTGCATCATGGATAGCGTAAAAGCGGTTTTATTGCCATTTCAAGGAAGAGCGATAGCTTTGTTCAAGCATTCATTTCTGTTGATTTGTGCACGTTTATCTTAATTTTAAAAGGCAAGGACATTTCCCTCCAAAATTATTATTTTGACCTGTATCATACAATGACACAATGCTTAAGATAAGTGCGAAGCACCATATTAATGGTGCTTACTGAGTCCATGCAGACCCTCACATCTCGTTGCAGTTATCAAGGTTACCCAGTAGCATGGGTAAATCAACAGAGGCAGTAAGGAGCTAGCTAGCTTGCTAGCTAGCCTTGAAGCGTTTGTCAGGGTGCCAAGGACGCAAATGTGTTACATGACAACCGTTGCAACGGAATCATCTTTGTCATCGGATCGTATACTTCACCATGCATAGTGACTAGTTTAACATCAGCTTCTCACGTATACCGAAAAGTCCTTTTCACGCACTTGCATCACTTAGTAAGAAGTGCTTCAGTAACGTGCCTTTGAACGCAGCTTACTTCGTCATTTGATGACTGATGACAGATGAGTTTACTGATAACAGCTCACCCTCCTCCACAAGCACTGAGTAGTCACACTTAGTGATCATACATGGCCGTGGTGATGTAGTTGCCCTTTTTAACTCACATTCCCATCTCCCCATTCATCTATGCCAAAACTCACCACAGCTTAATTGAATAGCATAGGATAACATTCAAACACATTAATAAAATGAAATGGCTACTTTCTACCTGACAATATGCGCATTTTGTGGCCTGTGCGCCGCAGTCTAGCTGAGCAAAAAATATTTAGGAACCGACTGGTATCAAGAGGAAAATTGCTGCTGTAAGCGCTATCTCAGTGTAGATGAATACTCGCAGTCTTTCCTTTCAACCTCTTATCAAATCAGTGCATTATGAACATGCAGTTTCGTGCCAGCAAGATAGAGATGTAGAGAGGCAGTAAAAGACTTTACATCCTCGCATGATTGTAAGGTCGTGGCTAGTGAGGTTATCCACAAGTTGTTAAATCCAGCTCCCAACATCGCAAGTCGTCCTGTCTCATTTCACACTGTTGGCAATGCTCAACCCTTCCTGGCGCCTTGAACAGCCCTAATTGCAAGGTGCTTAAGCCTGCATTACTAAGGAAAGCATTGCGAAGGCGAAAAAATAGAGGTGGCATGGAAGCGCACCAATGAAATGTTGCCATAAACAGTGGCTTATCAATAATACGTGATTTGACACTTTGGTTTGCAAAAAATGTTTTGCATTCAAAGCACATTGTGGCTCAATAACACAAAACGGGCCTCTCATGCGGGTCAAGTGAGTGCATTAAATGCTAGAAGTAGCAGCAAATTAAGCACGAGTTAGACCTAGATGCTTGGAAGAGCAGCCCATATACCGCCTAAAGGCACGAGCATCCCGGCGTTACGTAAGATGAAGGTGTTGAACAATGCAGGAAGAGTCTCTTCAACTAATCTCTACCAGAGTTGAACATTAAGAATGCTGCCCCGCAAATTGCTAGATTAACTTCATGAAGGCGTTCAATGTGATAAAACGGGTCGCAAGTGACTCCGATGTGACTGCGTCTAATATCAGTACGGCAGTAGGAGGAGCAGTATCTTGCTTCCCCACAAATTCATCTTAAGGCAATCAGCGAGCCATGATGCCTCATTTGAAATTGGCCAATACAATTTCGCGCCTCGGACGTGATTACATGACTCATCTCTTCGGGGGTGGGTGTCACCGATCTCATGTGGTCGCCGGCGTAACCTGTCATTTGTTTGGTACTGACATCATCACAGATGTTCAGAACTAATTAATCAAATGCATGATTCCACTAAGAATCTAAGTATATTTAAATGGAGTTAATTAGGTAAGGATATTTGCCTTTCTCATCATTCTGACCACAATTTCTACTAGAGCAAGCTAAAAGTCACTTGTGGTCAGCACATTCCAAATCCATGCGGTGTGACCTACCACACAGAACCAAGCAGCACAGAATGACAACTTCATCGGAATTCTCCTCCTTCTAGAGACGTTCCAGCTTATAGAGCTGCTCCCGAAATCTAACAGCGCGTGCCAGATAAGAAAAAGGGAGCAGCAGTGCAGCATGCATTGAAGAAACAGGGCTGCGAGCAGAGCAAAGTTTAGTTATAGTAGGGACAATTGATACGCTGAGTTGTAAAGCAAAGAAGTTGAGAAGTCGAAAAATGGGGGAGCTCTCCGTGAGTGAATAGAGATCCGCTAAAAGCATTGGTGATTTTAAGTAGCTACGTGACATTGAAGTGCATATTTAGTCGAGTTAATTTGAGACAGTCCTCAAGTCGTGGGCATCACAGTAATCTTGGCATTCAGCTGTTGACAAAGACAAAGTTGACAGCACAAGTTTCCCAACTAATCACAGCTAACCGCAATGTGGAGCCTAAGCTGATGATACGTTTGCTCTTGTAATGTTTTCGCTTAAAACAGCCAACCAGCACATTTGAGACTCTCAGCCAACCAGATAACACTAAGCTGCAAAGGGCTCATAAGGTAGCACGCTGTAAAATGGTAGTGATTTGAAAGCTAGTAGTAACTCAGACATCTGACCTCACAATACCATGTCATCATTTACGTGAATAAGAGGTTCATCACTCAGCCTCAGACAAACTGACTCTTCTCAGTTACAGAATAGCCTCATCGAAGACATAATGAAGAGCATGTCATGTATTAGCAAACTTGCCTCCGCAGTCTTCAGAACGGGCGCAGTTGTAGCAAACTACTCGCATTGTAGGTGGTGTGCAGCGTACGTGGATCTCTTCATTCATTTGATCCTGTTAAGCACCGTGGCGGGTGACAGTTTTGGTGCACGCATGAACAGTGGAGATGGGTAGAGGTAACCACACATGCACATTCCGATTTTATTCGCGTATGCACCATTTGAATCGCACATACTTTTAGCATTGTGTATAGTTTTCTAAAAATTATCTCAACTTTGGTTTTGGTTGGATTTACCACTCCTTTCTGCATCAAATGCACTTACTCCATCCGCATGAGCACATCCTTCTGTGCCATCAAGGCACAAAACATATATATTAAAATTCCTGCAGTTGAGCACATCTTCTGACTCTCAGACCTCCTACATACAACAAAATCATGCAAAAGACACTTTTGGACTATCACCGGGTTCCCGCTTCATTAGAGGTGAGTGTACAGTGGACCAACACTTTTAAGATTTTAAAATTCGTGAATAAATCAGTGCTAGTCTACGTTAGTTTAATTTCATCACTCGTTATGAGGAGTTTTACTGCCGATGCTGATAATGACAGGTCGTGATAAAGTCGACACCTGAAGATTATTTCGCAGATAAAGGCATTGTTGTTTCACGGCCCAATATCCACATTAGCCTAAATACACCATGGCACGTGCGTGGGCAATACCAACTGCAAATACGCAAGGACTGCCTAGGGAATGGCCTTCTGTCTTATCAAGTTACTGGCTCGTAGCAGTGAAATAGGCAGTGGTATTGATGCCATAGTTGCTGCAAGGCACTACTCTGCGCACAGGATTATATGTTTCCACGTTATTGGATTGCAGCCCCTATAGTCGGATAGAGGGGGCCAGATAGGTGATGCTGATGCGTGAATTTCAGACCAGGCGATACGGCGAGAACCAATGACCTGTCATCTCAGTGAGGTCACTCGGACACCCCCTCCAAGGCACAATGTATTTAAGCCTCGGCGCATCTACCACACCATCAATCTACGCTAGCGTCTCGCGCCAATGGTATGTCCTAAGGGTCAGCATTTGTTTTTCATTAATTATTAATGTTTACACCTCCTTGGCTATTTCGCACTATTGTATTTCGCCTATATGAACCGCATATAACCGGAAATGGCATTCTTTCTTGAAAACATAGGCTCAAAACAGCTCAAGGCGCAAGCTTACCGAACTTCCCATTGAATTGGCGTTACAAATATGCCAATATCTCAACGGTTGTGATCTGGTCAATTGTTGCATGGTATTCTAAGATGGAGGGCAATACCTTCAATGCCGAAGTTCTCCACTGTCCTACATCAGCAGATTAACATGTGGAGCTGGCTTGACAAATGTCTTCTCCAAAAGCTTTCTTCTCAATCTGCGCCAAATTCTCATCGCAACGCACTGCAAGCTATTATGTATTACAATGCCCAGCTTGAATCCCTCTAACGCACTTTAACAGAGCTGGCGCAGTTGCGAGACCAAAGGCCTGTACACATTTGGCTGTTTAGAGACCCACACGTGGCTTGGCTGTCGCCACGTGAATTCACAATTTGCCTACATCCGCCAGAGCTATACCTCCTCAGCCGTCATTCATCTAATAATATTTTAAAGTGCACAAATGGCGTTGCGAACGGCAGGCTTATCTTTGTAACAAGTTGTGTCGAAGGCAGCATGCATACTATGGACCGACGTATTTCTCCCTTCGAGTATATGGATGCGCCTGACTACTGCGACTGCCTAATATATGCAGTGGATCTCTCGCACTTTTCCAATCATGATTTAACAATCACCTTAGAATCCCTCCAACCTCATCAGACGCTACTTATCGAAGTTTTTGTCAATGGGGTCGTAAATAAGTCAACTGAGATGAGTTGTCTCATGAAATTCCTTCAGAACCTTGGACAACACAACAGCCATCTCCTCGCTACCATGCGAACCAAATGGCGGCTATGTTGTATCAAGAACTTTAATCCAACCTATACCGACTGGAGCAATCTGTTGAATTGGGGTCTCTACGACGTGCTCTCTAAAAGAATTGAGAATGCTTAAGTTGATGACTCTGCCCACCCTATGTAATTGGATCCTCTATGTATGCAACACTGATGATATGCTTTTATACCCTAGTTTTCGGTACTTTTGGTTGGGTGATTTGATAAGGATGACTTTGGAGGCTCATGCAAATACCAGTTTAAAGACAGCTCTAGCAACGTTATGGCAAGATGTCTGCAGGAACTGCTTTAACATTGCAACTTGCCTATTCCCTGCGTTCTGGGAGTTTCGATCATTGTGCTCGAGTGATTTTGCAATTAGCAATAGGGAAATACAAATAGCTGCATCAAATGACTAAAGCATCATGTGTTCAGTGTTGGCAGCGCGTGCGATTACCTATCGCTTAATGAGTAGGACGGATCAGTTTGGTAAGAGAGAGAGCAGATTACGCCACATGAATTAGGTTGAAGCTGAATGCCACTAGAAATCACCCTAACTGAGATTGCGTTGTATTCATGTTCTCAGTGGTGTCGTGATTAATTGAATTTGCTCCGGATGTACTTTGCGATTGTTTAGTAAGTGTAGCAATGGCATTGATGGGAGCTTTTGTCATCAAACTGAAATCCAAAAAGGGTCGTTCCCTGCGTATACGAAACCGGAGAGTAAAACTCGGAGATTAATTGCATGACTATGGTGCAATAGAAGTCAATGGCTATGGTGAATGAAATTAACAAGCCATAGTCATGCTTAGACATCACAGTGTAGCGGCAGAATGTTCACATCCCTTTTATTGCTATAGCTCTACACTCAAATTCAGAGGAGATGAATGTTCCATCACGGACTCTGGAAAATGCTCATGAGGTAATACTTAGACACCAAAACGAGCTCATAGAACACGTCAATAAATGGGCTTGAGACTACCTGTCATGAGTCAACTAAAAGCGAAGCCGTGGTACACTTCCCAGGGGTAGATCTGATGTTTAGTCTCTCGGATGTGTCCAAACATCTTGAGAATGTCTGCACCTCAATAATAAGATTACAAAGTGAGCGAGTGTGTGGCAAGCTTCATGTTCCTCGAAGCTAAGTGCCTCGTGTGATTGCATTTACCTAGCGCGTTAAAAGATAAGGTCATCCCAAAATCGCAAGCCTTCACCGACTGCGTCAATCGCTGTTGAATGACTTGGAATAAAGGAAATTGTGGAGAAG
The DNA here is from genome assembly GCA_036345935.2 of Taenia hydatigena. Classification (NCBI taxonomy): domain Eukaryota; kingdom Metazoa; phylum Platyhelminthes; class Cestoda; order Cyclophyllidea; family Taeniidae; genus Taenia; species Taenia hydatigena. The sequence goes on from JADWOT020000868.1 coordinate 15,440, forward strand.
TTGAGTACTCAAAGTCCTAACTACAAAGTTTTGGTGGTGCGATGGACATTAATGGCCCAACATTCAGCAGGACCCACAGATTTTGTCCCACAACTGAGCTCCCAACTTATCATATATTGGTTCTGTACCCAGTTTCGGACTATACGAAGCATCGCGTCATTCGCAAAATATTCTGCCTCCTGGCTTTTACTTTCCAACTTCCATGAAACAGGTTTACTCAATTTTTTCAGGTGTCTCAAACTAAAACTACCCATTCGATCATGCTGTCTTTTCAAATGTTGAAAAATGGACAAAAGATGAAAACCCAAACTATATGTCTTGGTCTTATTGGAGGAAAATGCTCTACAATTATTTAGGTTTCGCTAATTTATTGGCATTAGTAAGTTTATTTCCAGCCCACCATCCTGATTTTCGTTAGTATGACAGTTCACTAAGACTTTAAATGCCCTTCCATTACGCTTTAGATGTGTTTGCCACAAGGCCACGTGTGAGGAACCAGAGCATTCTGGCGCCCATTGTTTGCTGATTACTGTCCATTGGCATGCACTTCATGCATTGGCAAGTGAAGAGAGTCCTCCATGTGAGGAAAGCCCATAGACACACTTCGCCTTTAGTCCTTCTTGCAGGCGACCGTTCTGCCTTCATTGTTCCTCTTCCCTCTTTATGATGCTACTCGTCATAGCAGCGCATCAGGCGTTCCTTTTACTTGCCAATCCGAAGAATCCAAAAAAAGCACACCAATGTGAGCTCCTTCAAATGATCCATCTTGCTCGGTAACAGAACCTGTTAATTCGAGCTCACTTACCAGCCACATAGGGCATCACTTTAACCTGACGCTTTGCACATTTGACTGAAGAGCAATTGATGGCCGAATGACCGATGTTAGTCACTGCTCTTACACAAATTCGGAGTTGGCCTGCATGGGTGGGATGACTGGGCACCACGACAGGTTGAGGGTCAGTAGTTCCAAAAGCAAATGTGCCTAAAGGTACCATGGAAGTTGCTACTATTAAGTCTAACATTCCTGTGAGATTTTTATGTAGTCTAAAAGACTGAATGTTTCTTTGCCTAAAATTACCCATAGAATGCACAAAAGAACTAAATGTTGTCAATTTCTATAATGTCAAGCACTTTTGCATGGGTTTCCAGCTTCTCATTCCTCACCTCCTTTCCACTATTCAACTACCTTACTCAAATTTTTCTCACTGAATCCACCGCCTTGTTGGAAAATTAACAGTTTGTAAGCACCAACACAGTTCTTTCTTTTACCTTCGTTTCCATCTCCTGCATTTTCACCCATCTTGCTCACCTTTCGATTTGTAAGACTGATGCCGAAATGAGCAAAGACCAACACACGGAAAACCACAAATCAGGGGATCAAGGAGAATACTTGCCAGGTGAAGCACTCGCCTGTCTCCTCTCCGTTTCGTTTTGTCGCACGTCTTCCTGTGTAGCGTTAAAGCAATTCATCAGCCGAGCCTAATTTTAAGGTGATTTTCAAGCAGCACTTTCAGTTGTCGCAGTTATTTACAAGTCCAGGCAACATATTAGCAAGGGACCATTGCAGCCGAGAATGCACCATAAAATCCCCATTCGATGTGGGTAAGCCCATGTTGAATCCATTGGGTTTGCTTGCCATTCAATTGGGACTCCAAGTAAAGGACAACAACCCAAGAGCACAATGAAGTTCAGCCTGCTGGGAGGATCATGCACATTTGTGCTTTGTGCTGTTATTGCACAGTAAACCCATTTTCTGAGGTCACTTTTCTTACATGCTGCCCACTTTTCACTGATCTGTTGCATTTATCTGTGGATTTGGAATGAATTGCACTTAGGTGGGTAATATAAGGCTACCATGGCTAATTTTCAGTGTTGATTATACCACAATGACGTGGAGATTTTCCACGAAATTGGACGTGTCTATGGGCAGCTACACTTTTTAGTCTTTTTCTACATCACACAGCCCACAAGATACTGCAAATGAAAAGCCTCTGTGCACAAATTCTTCATCGCACAGTTGAATCAAAATGCTGGGATTTCCCATTCTACTGGTCGAATCCGCCTTCGAAGCCTGGCATGGAAGTTAAACGACAAATGGAAAGGTAACAGATTTCACCAACCGACGGGCTTTAGGGTTTCTGAGCGCAGAAGCAACTTTTAAATGTCAAATCTGTAAGCATTCTTACCTCTGTCATTTCTGTATGCTAAGGCATGAGAATGAGGCAAAGCGCACCTTGTGGTTGCCATAGGTGAGAAGTGGCTGTTCCTGCAGCATGATTGCCTTCAAGCTGAGTCGATGAGCCGTCCCACACTTCGGTGGCGAGTTAGCACCGTCTGGCCACGTCGCCCCGTCCATCCACAACCGAGACATGCTTCGGTCCCACTTACTGCTCATGGACCACGTGCCAACCTGAGTTGTGCAAACAATGCTTGAAATGTCCGTGGGATGCAATTTGCGTAACTTGGTGTCACTCACTCCTTAACAACGCAATGGCGAAATCCAAGTCATACCATTCTGACCAGAGTACGCTAATCACTTAACTTCTTATTGTCTTATCACACCAATGGTGCATGTGTGGGAATTCTTTGTCCATATAATTTCAAATAATGGCAAAAATGCAAATTATGCAACAAGGCAGTTTGAAAAAAGGAAAGTTGCAAGGCAGACAAGAAGCTAATTGTCCCCGTGAATAAATTCGAACAAGTGCATGGGGTAGAAATGACGTTGAACCAATTCATCCGACCACTGGAGGATCTGGAATCGGAATTCAAGGATTCGGACACATCGAAACATCCAGTGGGCAAGGAACTGGTTGGTTTTTAACTCCAAGTTTATTTCTGGCGATCGCATTATGCTAGAAGCAAAAGCTCGCATTCAATTTGTGCTCATTCTACATTAGCATTGCCTCGGTCACTTCATTTACTGCAGCGCGTGCTTTTGGTTCCCTCGACCTCGGGTATTACAGAAGGCACTTAGTGGGAATGTCCAATGACACACCATGATTTGCTAGCATATCAGAGGAGGAGAGTGAATTCAAGTCCTCCTCATCTAGCCTGTATGTTGTACGCCACTCAAACAAGTAAAGCAGGCTCTCGGATGTGGGTATTACTCGTTAGTGCATAGCTTACGAATAAGGTTCTAAATGTTGGTACTGCTCAAAGTACCGAATTAGTGGATAATTGTTTTTGCCACTTCACCTCTGAGGCATTGCTTCTAGCGAATGTTGTATTCGAGCTGATCAATTGATGTGATTGATTGATGCGCCTAGTTGTGATTAGTTCGCACATAAAATACCGGCAAGTAGAGAATTGATCACATTTCGGAGTATCGATGATTTCGCCCTAGTCCATTGAAATGACCAAGCAAGTGTTTGGCAAAGCGACAACGTAGTGCTCACGACACTTGAGTTCGTGCTCCCTTACATGATAAGCATTCGGAGGTGCTACACATTACATGGGGTGAATAAAGTTGTATGTCCTGGAATCTGCTTCACTTAGTCCTGACTTAAACTCAGCAACTAAGCGGCCACCGTCAGTTGGTAAGTATAATCAATCTGAAAAGTGTTCAATTCCAAAGTCCTTGTTCCCTTTGAGCAATAACATCTCTTCACGTCAGTGTAGTATAATCAACGCTGAAAACTAGCCATGGTAGCCTTATATTACCTATCTTAGTGCAATTCATTCCCAATCCACAAATAAATGCGACAGATCAGTGAAGAAGTGAGGCAACTTGTAAGAACAGTGACCTCAGTAAATAGGTTTACTGCGCAATAACAGCACAAAGCACAAATGTGCATGATCCTCCCAGCAGGCTGAACTTCATTGTGCTCTTGGGTTGTTGTCCTTTACTTGGAGTCCCAATTGAATGGCAAGCAAACCCAATGGATTCAACATGGGCTTACCCACATCGAATGGGGATTTTATGGTGCATTCTCGGCTGCAATGGTCCCTTGCTAATATGTTGCCTGGACTTGTAAATAACTGCGACAACTGAAAGTGCTGCTTGAAAATCACCTTAAAATTAGGCTCGGCTGATGAATTGCTTTAACGCTACACAGGAAGACGTGCGACAAAACGAAACGGAGAGGAGACAGGCGAGTGCTTCACCTGGCAAGTATTCTCCTTGATCCCCTGATTTGTGGTTTTCCGTGTGTTGGTCTTTGCTCATTTCGGCATCAGTCTTACAAATCGAAAGGTGAGCAAGATGGGTGAAAATGCAGGAGATGGAAACGAAGGTAAAAGAAAGAACTGTGTTGGTGCTTACAAACTGTTAATTTTCCAACAAGGCGGTGGATTCAGTGAGAAAAATTTGAGTAAGGTAGTTGAATAGTGGAAAGGAGGTGAGGAATGAGAAGCTGGAAACCCATGCAAAAGTGCTTGACATTATAGAAATTGACAACATTTAGTTCTTTTGTGCATTCTATGGGTAATTTTAGGCAAAGAAACATTCAGTCTTTTAGACTACATAAAAATCTCACAGGAATGTTAGACTTAATAGTAGCAACTTCCATGGTACCTTTAGGCACATTTGCTTTTGGAACTACTGACCCTCAACCTGTCGTGGTGCCCAGTCATCCCACCCATGCAGGCCAACTCCGAATTTGTGTAAGAGCAGTGACTAACATCGGTCATTCGGCCATCAATTGCTCTTCAGTCAAATGTGCAAAGCGTCAGGTTAAAGTGATGCCCTATGTGGCTGGTAAGTGAGCTCGAATTAACAGGTTCTGTTACCGAGCAAGATGGATCATTTGAAGGAGCTCACATTGGTGTGCTTTTTTTGGATTCTTCGGATTGGCAAGTAAAAGGAACGCCTGATGCGCTGCTATGACGAGTAGCATCATAAAGAGGGAAGAGGAACAATGAAGGCAGAACGGTCGCCTGCAAGAAGGACTAAAGGCGAAGTGTGTCTATGGGCTTTCCTCACATGGAGGACTCTCTTCACTTGCCAATGCATGAAGTGCATGCCAATGGACAGTAATCAGCAAACAATGGGCGCCAGAATGCTCTGGTTCCTCACACGTGGCCTTGTGGCAAACACATCTAAAGCGTAATGGAAGGGCATTTAAAGTCTTAGTGAACTGTCATACTAACGAAAATCAGGATGGTGGGCTGGAAATAAACTTACTAATGCCAATAAATTAGCGAAACCTAAATAATTGTAGAGCATTTTCCTCCAATAAGACCAAGACATATAGTTTGGGTTTTCATCTTTTGTCCATTTTTCAACATTTGAAAAGACAGCATGATCGAATGGGTAGTTTTAGTTTGAGACACCTGAAAAAATTGAGTAAACCTGTTTCATGGAAGTTGGAAAGTAAAAGCCAGGAGGCAGAATATTTTGCGAATGACGCGATGCTTCGTATAGTCCGAAACTGGGTACAGAACCAATATATGATAAGTTGGGAGCTCAGTTGTGGGACAAAATCTGTGGGTCCTGCTGAATGTTGGGCCATTAATGTCCATCGCACCACCAAAACTTTGTAGTTAGGACTTTGAGTACTCAACTTCTCCACAATTTCCTTTATTCCAAGTCATTCAACAGCGATTGACGCAGTCGGTGAAGGCTTGCGATTTTGGGATGACCTTATCTTTTAACGCGCTAGGTAAATGCAATCACACGAGGCACTTAGCTTCGAGGAACATGAAGCTTGCCACACACTCGCTCACTTTGTAATCTTATTATTGAGGTGCAGACATTCTCAAGATGTTTGGACACATCCGAGAGACTAAACATCAGATCTACCCCTGGGAAGTGTACCACGGCTTCGCTTTTAGTTGACTCATGACAGGTAGTCTCAAGCCCATTTATTGACGTGTTCTATGAGCTCGTTTTGGTGTCTAAGTATTACCTCATGAGCATTTTCCAGAGTCCGTGATGGAACATTCATCTCCTCTGAATTTGAGTGTAGAGCTATAGCAATAAAAGGGATGTGAACATTCTGCCGCTACACTGTGATGTCTAAGCATGACTATGGCTTGTTAATTTCATTCACCATAGCCATTGACTTCTATTGCACCATAGTCATGCAATTAATCTCCGAGTTTTACTCTCCGGTTTCGTATACGCAGGGAACGACCCTTTTTGGATTTCAGTTTGATGACAAAAGCTCCCATCAATGCCATTGCTACACTTACTAAACAATCGCAAAGTACATCCGGAGCAAATTCAATTAATCACGACACCACTGAGAACATGAATACAACGCAATCTCAGTTAGGGTGATTTCTAGTGGCATTCAGCTTCAACCTAATTCATGTGGCGTAATCTGCTCTCTCTCTTACCAAACTGATCCGTCCTACTCATTAAGCGATAGGTAATCGCACGCGCTGCCAACACTGAACACATGATGCTTTAGTCATTTGATGCAGCTATTTGTATTTCCCTATTGCTAATTGCAAAATCACTCGAGCACAATGATCAAAACTCCCAGAACGCAGGGAATAGGCAAGTTGCAATGTTAAAGCAGTTCCTGCAGACATCTTGCCATAACGTTGCTAGAGCTGTCTTTAAACTGGTATTTGCATGAGCCTCCAAAGTCATCCTTATCAAATCACCCAACCAAAAGTACCGAAAACTAGGGTATAAAAGCATATCATCAGTGTTGCATACATAGAGGATCCAATTACATAGGGTGGGCAGAGTCATCAACTTAAGCATTCTCAATTCTTTTAGAGAGCACGTCGTAGAGACCCCAATTCAACAGATTGCTCCAGTCGGTATAGGTTGGATTAAAGTTCTTGATACAACATAGCCGCCATTTGGTTCGCATGGTAGCGAGGAGATGGCTGTTGTGTTGTCCAAGGTTCTGAAGGAATTTCATGAGACAACTCATCTCAGTTGACTTATTTACGACCCCATTGACAAAAACTTCGATAAGTAGCGTCTGATGAGGTTGGAGGGATTCTAAGGTGATTGTTAAATCATGATTGGAAAAGTGCGAGAGATCCACTGCATATATTAGGTAGTCGCAGTAGTCAGGCGCATCCATATACTCGAAGGGAGAAATACGTCGGTCCATAGTATGCATGCTGCCTTCGACACAACTTGTTACAAAGATAAGCCTGCCGTTCGCAACGCCATTTGTGCACTTTAAAATATTATTAGATGAATGACGGCTGAGGAGGTATAGCTCTGGTGGATGTAGGCAAATTGTGAATTCACGTGGCGACAGCCAAGCCAGGTGTGGGTCTCTAAACAGCCAAAGGTGTACAGGTCTTTGGTCTCGCATCTGTGGCAGCTCTGTTAAAGTGCGTTAGAGGGATTCAAGCTGGGCATTGTAATACATAATAGCTTGCAGTGCGTTGCGATGAGAATTTGGCGCAGATTGAGAAGAAAGCTTTTGGAGAAGACATTTGTCAAGCCAGCTCCACATGTTAATCTGCTGATGTAGGACAGTGGAGAACTTCGGCATTGAAGGTATTGCCCTCCATCTTAGAATACCATGCAACAATTGACCAGATCACAACCGTTGAGATATTGGCATATTTGTAACGCCAATTCAATGGGAAGTTCGGTAAGCTTGCGCCTTGAGCTGTTTTGAGCCTATGTTTTCAAGAAAGAATGCCATTTCCGGTTATATGCGGTTCATATAGGCGAAATACAATAGTGCGAAATAGCCAAGGAGGTGTAAACATTAATAATTAATGAAAAACAAATGCTGACCCTTAGGACATACCATTGGCGCGAGACGCTAGCGTAGATTGATGGTGTGGTAGATGCGCCGAGGCTTAAATACATTGTGCCTTGGAGGGGGTGTCCGAGTGACCTCACTGAGATGACAGGTCATTGGTTCTCGCCGTATCGCCTGGTCTGAAATTCACGCATCAGCATCACCTATCTGGCCCCCTCTATCCGACTATAGGGGCTGCAATCCAATAACGTGGAAACATATAATCCTGTGCGCAGAGTAGTGCCTTGCAGCAACTATGGCATCAATACCACTGCCTATTTCACTGCTACGAGCCAGTAACTTGATAAGACAGAAGGCCATTCCCTAGGCAGTCCTTGCGTATTTGCAGTTGGTATTGCCCACGCACGTGCCATGGTGTATTTAGGCTAATGTGGATATTGGGCCGTGAAACAACAATGCCTTTATCTGCGAAATAATCTTCAGGTGTCGACTTTATCACGACCTGTCATTATCAGCATCGGCAGTAAAACTCCTCATAACGAGTGATGAAATTAAACTAACGTAGACTAGCACTGATTTATTCACGAATTTTAAAATCTTAAAAGTGTTGGTCCACTGTACACTCACCTCTAATGAAGCGGGAACCCGGTGATAGTCCAAAAGTGTCTTTTGCATGATTTTGTTGTATGTAGGAGGTCTGAGAGTCAGAAGATGTGCTCAACTGCAGGAATTTTAATATATATGTTTTGTGCCTTGATGGCACAGAAGGATGTGCTCATGCGGATGGAGTAAGTGCATTTGATGCAGAAAGGAGTGGTAAATCCAACCAAAACCAAAGTTGAGATAATTTTTAGAAAACTATACACAATGCTAAAAGTATGTGCGATTCAAATGGTGCATACGCGAATAAAATCGGAATGTGCATGTGTGGTTACCTCTACCCATCTCCACTGTTCATGCGTGCACCAAAACTGTCACCCGCCACGGTGCTTAACAGGATCAAATGAATGAAGAGATCCACGTACGCTGCACACCACCTACAATGCGAGTAGTTTGCTACAACTGCGCCCGTTCTGAAGACTGCGGAGGCAAGTTTGCTAATACATGACATGCTCTTCATTATGTCTTCGATGAGGCTATTCTGTAACTGAGAAGAGTCAGTTTGTCTGAGGCTGAGTGATGAACCTCTTATTCACGTAAATGATGACATGGTATTGTGAGGTCAGATGTCTGAGTTACTACTAGCTTTCAAATCACTACCATTTTACAGCGTGCTACCTTATGAGCCCTTTGCAGCTTAGTGTTATCTGGTTGGCTGAGAGTCTCAAATGTGCTGGTTGGCTGTTTTAAGCGAAAACATTACAAGAGCAAACGTATCATCAGCTTAGGCTCCACATTGCGGTTAGCTGTGATTAGTTGGGAAACTTGTGCTGTCAACTTTGTCTTTGTCAACAGCTGAATGCCAAGATTACTGTGATGCCCACGACTTGAGGACTGTCTCAAATTAACTCGACTAAATATGCACTTCAATGTCACGTAGCTACTTAAAATCACCAATGCTTTTAGCGGATCTCTATTCACTCACGGAGAGCTCCCCCATTTTTCGACTTCTCAACTTCTTTGCTTTACAACTCAGCGTATCAATTGTCCCTACTATAACTAAACTTTGCTCTGCTCGCAGCCCTGTTTCTTCAATGCATGCTGCACTGCTGCTCCCTTTTTCTTATCTGGCACGCGCTTTTAGATTCCGGAAGCAGCTCTATAAGCTGGAACGTCTCTAGAAGGAGGAGAATTCCGATGAAGTTGTCATTCCTTGCTGCTTGGTTCTGTGTGGTAGGTCACACCGCATGGATTTGGAATGTGCTGACCACAAGTGACTTTTAGCTTGCTCTAGTAGAAATTGTGGTCAGAATGATGAGGAAGGCAAATATCCTTACCTAATTAACTCCATTTAAATATACTTAGATTCTTAGTGGAATCATGCATTTGATTAATTAGTTCTGAACATCTGTGATGATGTCAGTACCAAACAAATGACAGGTTACGCCGGCGACCACATGAGATCGGTGACACCCACCCCCGAAGAGATGAGTCATGTAATCACGTCCGAGACGCGAAATTGTATTGGCCAATTTCAAATGAGGCATCATGGCTCGCTGATTGCCTTAAGATGAATTTGTGGGGAAGCAAGATACTGCTCCTCCTACTGCCGTACTGATATTAGACGCAGTCATATCGGCGTCACTTGCGACTCGTTTTATCACATTGAACGCCTTCATGAAGTTAATCTAGCAATTTGCGGGGCAGCATTCTTAATGTTCAACTCTGGTAGAGATTAGTTGAAGAGACTCTTCCTGCATTGTTCAACACCTTCATCTTACGTAACGCCGGGATGCTCGTGCCTTTAGGCGGTATATGGGCTGCTCTTCCAAGCATCTAGGTCTAACTCGTGCTTAATTTGCTGCTACTTCTAGCATTTAATGCACTCACTTGACCCGCATGAGAGGCCCGTTTTGTGTTATTGAGCCACAATGTGCTTTGAATGCAAAACATTTTTTGCAAACCAAAGTGTCAAATCACGTATTATTGATAAGCCACTGTTTATGGCAACATTTCATTGGTGCGCTTCCATGCCACCTCTATTTTTTCGCCTTCGCAATGCTTTCCTTAGTAATGCAGGCTTAAGCACCTTGCAATTAGGGCTGTTCAAGGCGCCAGGAAGGGTTGAGCATTGCCAACAGTGTGAAATGAGACAGGACGACTTGCGATGTTGGGAGCTGGATTTAACAACTTGTGGATAACCTCACTAGCCACGACCTTACAATCATGCGAGGATGTAAAGTCTTTTACTGCCTCTCTACATCTCTATCTTGCTGGCACGAAACTGCATGTTCATAATGCACTGATTTGATAAGAGGTTGAAAGGAAAGACTGCGAGTATTCATCTACACTGAGATAGCGCTTACAGCAGCAATTTTCCTCTTGATACCAGTCGGTTCCTAAATATTTTTTGCTCAGCTAGACTGCGGCGCACAGGCCACAAAATGCGCATATTGTCAGGTAGAAAGTAGCCATTTCATTTTATTAATGTGTTTGAATGTTATCCTATGCTATTCAATTAAGCTGTGGTGAGTTTTGGCATAGATGAATGGGGAGATGGGAATGTGAGTTAAAAAGGGCAACTACATCACCACGGCCATGTATGATCACTAAGTGTGACTACTCAGTGCTTGTGGAGGAGGGTGAGCTGTTATCAGTAAACTCATCTGTCATCAGTCATCAAATGACGAAGTAAGCTGCGTTCAAAGGCACGTTACTGAAGCACTTCTTACTAAGTGATGCAAGTGCGTGAAAAGGACTTTTCGGTATACGTGAGAAGCTGATGTTAAACTAGTCACTATGCATGGTGAAGTATACGATCCGATGACAAAGATGATTCCGTTGCAACGGTTGTCATGTAACACATTTGCGTCCTTGGCACCCTGACAAACGCTTCAAGGCTAGCTAGCAAGCTAGCTAGCTCCTTACTGCCTCTGTTGATTTACCCATGCTACTGGGTAACCTTGATAACTGCAACGAGATGTGAGGGTCTGCATGGACTCAGTAAGCACCATTAATATGGTGCTTCGCACTTATCTTAAGCATTGTGTCATTGTATGATACAGGTCAAAATAATAATTTTGGAGGGAAATGTCCTTGCCTTTTAAAATTAAGATAAACGTGCACAAATCAACAGAAATGAATGCTTGAACAAAGCTATCGCTCTTCCTTGAAATGGCAATAAAACCGCTTTTACGCTATCCATGATGCAAATAAAGGCATGCTTTGGTAAAACTGTTGATTGACGCCCACACACAAGTGAAAGCTACACATCAGCCACATGTAATCATTACAATTAAATCCGCATAGCTAAATCTAGTTAAATGTTAGAAGACAGGCAAATGTGAATTAATGTGATCCAAGTTCAAATAATTTTTGCTCATGAAACTGAGACTGGAAGGTTTAAGCGATGAATGGGTCGGTCGCACATGCGCTAACAGCAGAAAGCTCTTTCTCTACTTTACTGTCTTAATTTAAGCAGACACGACCTGTTGAGTTGCAATGAAAGTGGGAAGTAAGATACAAGGAAAGGTTGCATTACTTGGAGGAAAGTGGTGACCAGCTGATGCAAAGGTGCCACCGGCGCACAGCTGAATAATGGTACAGGCTACTACTGCGTCCAACTGTGGTAGCTGTAGATGACGGACGCCTACGCCATTGGCGACGCAAACTTTGCATGCGATGGTGGGAAAAGGTTGCAAGTAAATAGGTATGGAGAAGGTGATGCTGAGCATTTTAATAAGAAAAGGCTGCTATGACTTCTGTGGCACCGGTGGGTAGGGCTGCAAAGAAGGAGTTGCAAGTGAGGTGCCACAGATGGGCAAAGAGATGAAGGGGGAGGAGGAAGGGAAGCTATGCCATCTGCGTCGACGGCGCAGTACGAGAGGAGGTAGCTACTATGCTACAGCTTTTATCCACTAGTAGCACAAAGCGATGCAAACATTTATACCAAGTGAAGTAAAAGTGTGACTAGGCATGATGACTTTTAAACAAAAGCTGATATTAATTAAAATTTCATTCAGAATTACAAAATAGCCATTGAAGTTGCTACTATTAAGTCTAACATTCCTGCAAGATTTCTATGTAGTCCAAATGACTGAATGTTTCGTTGCCTAAAATTACTCATAGAATGCCCAAAGGAATTAAACATTGTCAATTTCTGTAGTGTCAAGCACTTTGGAATGCTGCCTAATGTACTAACTCACGTTTACTAACCCCACTTTTGCAAGTAACACTCCTCGACCCCAAAGCAGACATTCGCAATATATGTGCGTGTTGGAGATTGAGAAAGAACAGCTAAGAACAGTTTTTCGAAATCAGCAACGAAGGCCAAAGCTTGTTTCGTTGACAAGTTACCAGCAACTCTTTGGTAAAGCGCGACGAACAGGAGAATGGAATCAAGTAGTCGCACAAAAGCAGCAACTAAGAACGGTTCTGACCGTCTGCATGCAGAAATTTCTGCACCACATTGTTATAAATTAATTAGGTGGACAGTGCTTCCTGAGGAAGCACGAAAGAGGAGTGGGAGGAGCTTTGCCGTTAAAACAGAGGAACGGTGCCAACTTTGTGTAACATTCCTGAATGTCGAGGATGTGGATTAAAATAGCTTGGACGGCGATTGCGGACCTACAGTCTGCTGCATCTTGGCTTTCATTGAAATACAAACAGCTGTGATTATGCTATCCACATTCTTAGTTAAACTAAGTCAACAAGAATTGTGGCTTTCATTTATTAATCAGAGGTATCCGTGCAATGCCATCCCATCCACAATAGATTGTAACTCACTGATCACTTGAGCGTCTCCACATCCTTTTTCGTATATGAATAGCTCCGATTGCAATTATTCCTTAGAGCGAGTAGAGTGAGAACGGGTAGTGAGCGCTCTTTATTGGTGATGATGCAATGAACAGAGTCGAGTGATGAGAGTTGTGTTGAAAAAGAGTACGCTCCTCCCTCGAAGGCTGATGACGACAATTCCATGACGCACAACGTGCTTTGCCGAACGCTTCGTGCACCTAAGCACTGACTCGACTATCCAGCTCCAGCTTTCTAGGGCGTTAAGCCAGCCACATCGCAATTTTTACAATTCAGTGACAGTGCCATTGCCGGGAAGAGAATTGCCTTGCCCACCTTTTTTTTATTTACGTGGGCTAAACGGCTATAATGCAGTCAACTTAGGCTTAGCGGGTTCAACTCCATCTTCAGCATTAGCGCACACTGACAAGCGCTTATCTATGCACAGCACAGCCTTTTAAAGGTATTTGGAGTTGATTTGGACCACCTGCCGGTAAGTTGTTGGGCGTACCACTTCAGCTATTTATTCATTCCATCCCTCGCATCCAGCAAACACAGACAATTTCTTATCGGCACTGACTGCTTTACGAGCAGCTCTAAGGATATAAGTTGACCTCCTTCATTGGTTCTAAGCCTCCAAATGTAAAAGCAATACATTTTTGCAACAGCACTGTTACTTCGTCACCTGGTTACGCTTCCCACCATCTACCACCATTGGTCACCATCAGTGTGCATTGCCCTTAGTTATCCATCAGACTAATACATTCGAACAGTTTTGCTCACCTTCCACTGCCAGCAACATGACGAGCATTACATAGCAGAGAGGGACTACGTGTTTGATCCAGCCCAAAACAATGCTATTGTTCTGGTATCTCCCGCTTTGTGGCCGGGTGGTCATCCAATGCGATGGAAGTCATGCGCCATGATGACATACCCTGATTAAGCCACTTTGGACGGCCACGACCAAATCTGTTGTAAGGACTGCTCCTTTGTGTGCAATCACTGGATGCAATGGCATTAATGTGTCAACGCTTTCACGAGGATTTACAATAGGTTTAGCGCTTGTCCCTCCTCCTTAGCCTTCGTTCTCATGCAACGAGAAGAGTGAGGTCATGAAGCCTTATTCACGCCCTGACTGTCCTTCAAGACCTCAGCGATTGTAGGCTCTTCGCTTATTCATCATCTCGCAATTCCAGGAGAAGTGGAAAGAAGCGCACGATGCAACAAAACTCTTTTTAATTCATGAGATCATACCATAGGGTAAGGAGAAAAGGAAATGTGAAGAACGGACAAAGGAGGGCACTGGCTTCTAATTGCATAAAACTGACTTATATAAACTAAGGACTTCGGGTTCTGGTCCTTCGTTACATCACTTCCCTCACACAATCCACTGGCAGGCAGGCAGTTTTGCCTTGCATCCCTCAAAACAAGCAGAGCGAGAGCAGGCAGCAAAAAATTTTGTTGGTGATTGAATTATCGAGGAAGATTGATGAAGATTGTGCTGGTCTAGAGAATACCCTTCCCCTTCGAAGGCACACGGCGACGATTCTGTGGCAAGAAGCGCGTTCGTCGAATGCTTCCTTTTGAATATTGAGAAAGAAACTCAGTCAGGCACACATATAACAGGCGTGCCAACGCGACAAAACCGCTTCAGAATGATGCAGTGGTCAATCTGACAGCTTAAGTAAGTTCAGTTACGCGTGTGCCTGTGTCTCTGCCTACTCGCAACAGCACCAGTTCTACCCCCAGCGTGCATAATCCTCATTATTCCACCTCATTACCTTCGTCCCCAGTGATGGGGAATGACACCCACCCGCATTCGCTTACTCATCCAAGCGAAAAATGGCCAAACGAGGGAAGGTGAGCACCCAGTCTATTAAACACCTTTGCGATTATGTCGACACGCTACTGTTGACATTGCAGCAGCTTCAATCTTCATAGAAGCCACCTCTCAGCCAATGTGGGTCGAAATCGTTTACAAGTGACGTCTGCAATCATGGTGTGCCTCTTTCCTTTTTAGCATCAAATGGTGGCCTCATCACTAAGCAAGTGATGTCTGCACAGCTTGCCTACTTGTGACAGTTGTTCCATCCCAATTCATTTCAGATTACAAACTTGACCGTTTGCAGGACTTTCTTCCTAGAGGTGGTCGTCTTCCTTCTCCACAGAATGAGGGTTTTGAGTGTGATGCTACAGTCTACAGCATTATGAGCTCCCGTCGGAATGAAACCCGAACAGCAGCCATCAGTTAATGAATTCAGCCATGAATTTGAGCAGTACATCATTTCTAAGGAGGACTCATGCGACGCATGCTGGGCATCAATGACTGGCAACTAATCCACCTTACAGATGTTCACCTCATGCAATGGCATTGAGGATTTGCTTTGTAAAAGTAGTTGAGTCTGTTCTTCAGCCATGCTAATCGGAGCTTGGTCGATTACAAAGCACTCTGACTGCCCACAAGGACGTAGAAGTACCACAGCGCATCATTCGTGGTCGTGAGCATGCATGCTTAGACTAAGCTGGGAAGGAAGCATTCCCAAATATTTCATTTCCTCCTATAATCATTCAACACTGGTGTACGCTAGTTCTTCAGCCAACTTTTGTTTGACAGAATGGCAACCGCATGGGACACTTATCTAGTTAGTTTGGCATTTAAGTTGGAATAAATCCTCATTTCGAGTATGCATGCCACGACTACAGGGAAATCAACCCTTATACGCGTTTCTAATGCTATGTCATGTAGAAATTTTGCATCGTAGTGCGTCACGTTGGTTCTTATAAATGAGCAACTACAAGGGCAAAAATGTCCTTTAACACAACCTAGCAATGAGATCACGAAGTGCATGCATCACCCACCCATGTCGTGTACAATCATTCACAGACTTTCCTCAAAGGCAATTTTATTAAATCAGAGCAAAGTCGGTCAATTTGTCAATCGACTCTTGCCTTAGAATGCACTTTTAATCGGGTTCGCCGAGACCATCCACCCCACAAGTCCATATAAGTTGAGTAGCATTGACAGTTGTGTTGTTTGCATCTAGAAATGTAGACGTTGCCATTGCTAAGGGTGCCCGAAGCAGACTTTTCGCGTAGGTGAATGAATGACTTCGTTTAAGACACAAATCGCCGCAACCAGCAGTGCGAAGTAAGGAAGTCACGAAGTCGAGAAGAGCAGGTACAGGGTAGCAAACTGCAGTTAATGTTGTTGTTATTATAAACAAAATGGTGCGGGCGACTCCCGGCGATAATTCAGTTGGTAGAGCGGTGGACTGTAGATGCCAGCAGCGGTCCATAGGTCGGTGGTTCAAATCCGCCTCGCCGGAGTCCCATGTCCTCGTGTTGCCTTGCTCTCCTTTGCTGGTTTGCCCCGGAGCTTGTATCTTTGCTCGGGTTCCCTCTAGCAGACGGGTGTTGTTATGTCTCCCATGACGAGTCTAAGATCTGCATAAAACTCAGGTATAACGCCCCTTTCCTCACGTGCAATCCAATACCATCATTGCCATGTAAAATTATGCCTTAGCAATATCGGGCAATGCCGACGTCTGCACAATCAGGCTTCTAACGAGAATTCTTACACTTCTTCACGCGTTTAACCTTGTGTCAGGTACAGCCCAAACCTTCCACTCTTGTGCTGAAAGATGAATTAATGCTATCGACTCCCGTTATCTGATACCAATCACGCATAGGATAAGGAATTGGGCGTCACATACATGTAACACCAATAGTTAATGTGTCAATGTGGAGTGGACGCGTTAACTACGCATGCGTATCCCTCCCCCCACGCTTTCGGCCGATTTGAGCATGTCTTCCCATTTCTTGTCATGCAGATCTGTCAAATTCTAAGCAGATCTATTTTTACTTTGTTGATCTGTAGGTGTAATGCAACCGTCAGATTTTCAATAGCGCCTAATTTCATACTTAAATTGTTCACAATTCCTGTATTTTTAGAACCATGTTACTAAAATCATATCAGTAGAACAGTCGGTTTTCAAACACTTTAGCGACATCAGTTCACCATCAGTTCATGGTCGCTAGTTCCAGCCAATCTTGATGTAAGTGTTGCTAACAAACTGACCTCTATAATAAATTGCAAAGTGTGAATGATTTGCAGAGCTTGGGTGATGCTTGATGAGGATGGTGAGTAAATGGCATAATGACTTCTACATGTCATTTTTCTATTTGACTTCTAGAAGGTAGGAGAGGCTCACAAACGAATTCCAACAAACCATGCAGTTATTTGGTAATTGGGCTTCAAATGATAAAGCAAATTGAGGACAGCGTCATCGTTTGCTTAAACAAAGCCTTCATCATGTTTGTAAGCAGATGAATGGACGATGATGAGGAAGATTTTACCATTAGGGCTTTTTGACTTCCAAGTCTCCAGGTAACCTCCCCCACCATGCTCGATGGTATCAGAAATGTGGTGATCGATGAAAAGCCTCCATAAAAACTGTACTCACAGACCATCGTAGTACAACTGATTGAGTGCGTTATTCATTGGCAATGCTAAGGGTTCTTACTGTTAACGAGTTCCCATTTGGGCAATTCGTTTCAATTCCAGTAGGTGAGAGGTAATTATCGGCTCCTAACATGCGCTGAGTTGCCTGTAGTCGGTGACGCGGTGCGGCGTTGGAGAATCTGCAACAGACTCTACGCATTTACACTTGCGTGGTAGTCCAGACGTGGGCTAAGTAAATCCGAAAATGTAGCCCTCTAGGCTTGTGGCTGCTGGGTGTCTGAGTAGTGGCCAAGCGTATCGCTTTTGCCTGTGACGCCTAACACGAGTTCCTACTAATCTAAACAGTCATTAATCATAAGGTCATTTTACTGGTGAATTAAAGGGCGATTTGATTAAAATAACGTTGTTACTCGTTGGAGGTGCCACACCACCTGGATGACTGTTTCCCGAGGAGAAAGTGATGAGCATACGACAGGACATTTTAAATTCGTTTTCGAAAACACAAAACTAGATGCTCTTCTGCTTCTTCACACCCCCGGCAGCACCTAGTTTCTTCATGGACAGCGTGGTCAAGTCATCTCGCTACCGTCCGGAAAAGTTCCGACGCATGTTCTTGCCTTCCACTGATAGAAATCACGAAATTGTTGGGTCAGTGGACATAAAGTCACCAGAAAATAAGTAAAAAAGGAAGTTGGTGCAGTTATTTGTGGTCCGTGACATGGTATTAGGAGCAGTGGACGGAAAACTCCTGTAGCCTTCGATCCGAAAATGCCTTTATCCCAGCCGCCTCAACTCACGACTCGAATACTCGCTGGTGGATAGGGTGAACAGCAAAGAGAGGAAATATTCTTATCATTTGCAGTCGACTTCGTGCATAGGCTGCTAAATGGTCTTCACAAACCATCAAATATGATTCGCCGTCTAATCGGGAATCCACGACAGATGCTCAATGCAATGGGCACTAGTGCAGTGTGGACCACCCCAAGACAACGCTACAAGGCTCTCGGAAATGGTTGCTTTGCTGCTAAGAACATCGAAGGAGACTACAGAAGCCGATGAACCTGTACGCATAAATCAGCGGCTTGCTTGATGACAATGATGCGTTAACTAGAGTCCTTTTCACTTCGAATCAGGCGTTGACAAGTTGTGCTCGGTTAGATTTAAGTGTGGTGAAATGCTAGTTATCTAAATTATATGTTTACACAAGTACACTCTTCTATCTAGACAGTTTTTGTCCGTCAACTTGGAGTCATGAAGTTACAATGTGTTAGGCGTGATCGGCGGACCAGAGTCCAGACAAATACGTTGCCCTCATCTACCGCTTGTTGAGAGTGTTGACGGCAGAGGAGGAGTAGAGAACTGTGTAATTACTTTGTTTAGTCACCATCCTAATCAATTAGCATCATGATTTTGAAATATTCATTTCATTTGCCATTGCACTTTGCTGCGATGGCACGACGTAATTTGTGAGAACTCGTCAAATGCACATGTGGACATTCATAATCACGTCTTATGAATCAGTAGCTTGTGTTAGTCAGTTCAACCGTTTGCTTTTGACTTCGTCCTCCAGTTGAATTCCCAGATCAAACGACAAGGACGGGGAGTATCCCATGCAAATGCGGGAGACACCTTATTTCTGTTACTATCGAGCCTGGTGGAGAGATTACTTGGAGGCTTTGAATTCAAAGAGCTCTTCTGATAAAATCAGCCTAATTTCCGTCTACGTATCTGCTTACAAACATGTTGGTGACTTAGTTCAAGCATTGTTTTATCACTAAATGTGGGACTTTTTCCTGATTCTCTCATCCCTTCTAAAATTCAAATAAAGAAATGACATGCAGAAGTCATTTTAACATCTACTTATCATCTTCCTTAGGCGGCACCCAAAATTTGCAAATCAGTGGCATTTTGCATTTGGAACAACACGTGTTCTCTGGTGTTTAAACGACAGGTTCCCTTCAGACGGTCGATTCCAACCTAATGCGTGGAGACCACAAACCGAACTCTAGCGAATGCGGTGGTAGACAATGTGGACTCGACAACAGCAAGGGATCTGCAGGCACATCGTCAAGTCGTAGGATCAACGTTAGCAATATCGGACAACCCGAAACAGATTAGTGGATAGCTTTTAAGTTATTTGGTGAATTAGGCGGGATGGCCGTAAGTGGGATTGCCTCCGAAGGCAATCAGATCAACCAACTTCTACAACCTCTTGCCACAATGTTGCCTTTTTCGTGTACATCTGCTTGAATGCATCTCGACAACTAAAAATGCTGTTTTAAGAGCGTCCTGACTGTGACACAGGATCAGGTCCTTAAGGCGACAAGGACAATGACGACGACGAGGACGACAAATAGGACAAGTAATTCTCATAATTAACAGAATTAGCTATTTTCACATCAGAGCTATGAGAGAATTCTACCAGTTTCGCCTATAACATTCACCCCTGCTTTCTTAGAATCGGAGGAATCATTAGACAGGTCAAAAGTCATCCAAGGAAAAATTAAACAAGAATTTATGAAGGGGCCAATCACTTGTCTTGATTAAATTTCAATGCCTCTCCTAAAAACGAAAAACACCAAACAGACTGTCTGTGCTTTAAACAGTGATGGATTAACGGACCGTCTTCCTCCACTTAATTGCAGAAGGATTTCATTTAGTTCTCTGCAATCCAACTCGCTTCACCAACTTTTTCCAAATTGGCGAACTATTTTGAAATGAATGGTCAGGTGGACAGAAGGACGGATATGGAATAGATGGATGGGGAATGATTGCATTGGATGCGATTAAGTCGACAGACTTAGCTCAGATTCATCGCCAACGTGGCACATGATAGGCTCATTTGTGGTACCGAGAGTTCACTGTGATCGCCCTACAAAAGGGCACTTCTCACAGTTCAAACGCTGATTCACCCACCTCACTATCTCTCAATTTGAGCAACCATTAGCCACTCACACTCTCTTTGCCAAGCATCATCCGTTTATCAGCAGATCTGCTGCATCTCATTTCGGTCCGCAACGAAACTCGCCCTTTAGTAAAGGCGATCTACAAACGACAATAAAGGGAAGCATTTAGTCTGTTGAAGCAAACATCGCGATCAAGTTTGAATCATAGCGATGATTCCACGAATTAAGGGTTGAATAAGCCACGTCCTAAAAGTGAATATCACTAAATGCTACGCAGCATTGCACCCACAACACACCTGCTAGCGATGATTAATGTGGCAGCAATACTACCAGTTGAGGGCCACCGTAAACGGCAGCCTTCTTGATCTAGAGTTAAGATAGATGCTACTTGCTAATCATCCAACTTCTAACTCAAGGCTGCAGGCGCACAAAAAATGTCGAAAAGAGGAAAAGTTTTATGATAATGATTATTATCACGGACACGGGTATGGATAATTAAGGAAAGGATGGATTAGAAAGAAGGTAAAGGAGGATGAGAAAGGTTGACTTACCTCGATTTCCTGATCTAGATTTGAACTGCTTTAGCATGAATCGGAAGGGTGAGATAAAATTGCGTCTGGCCGTGATAGGACTGAATTGGCAAAGAGGGGACAGATGAAGCCGTGGTTCGTGGATCGACAAGTTCACCACCAACTCATTGTGGCATGTGAAGCATAAACCTCTGTCTAAGCGATGGCAAGATAAACCAAAATTAGTCACCTCAAGTAGCCCTACAGTGTGATAGCGGAGAGGCGAAAGGGATCTAGACGAGGAAGCAGTACCAGTTGGGTGGTGTTCAAGTGTGCCCACTTTTGTCCGTCACGTAACCAACCGTTGAGAGAAAGAAAGGAATGAGGGTGGGAACATAAAAGGAGGAGGAGAAGGGAGAACCAAAGGAAGAAGAAGAGGAGAAAGGTGTGCGTGGATGCAAGGAGTTTAAATTTGGCTCCCTCCTCGAATCCCCATCTGTTTATGGACTCCAAATTCCGAAGGCAAATAAGCTGCTGACGAGATAACTACAACTCTCCCCAGCCACTAAAGTATAGTAGACTTAAGCTCTCCTATTTTCTGTGGGCACCGTCGTCTCCAGTGAGGCGAAATCTTGGCCCTTGTCCCATAAGAGCAACAGAAGCATTGACACCATCCTATAATAAACAGACGTAAGACAAGTCTTGTTCTTTACTTCTTTATTATCATCTACAAATAAGCTACCTTTTTCTTTAATCTGAATATTTTAAAACACGGAGTATTTATATTAAACATGGTCATTTCGAGTGCAAGCGCTGACAGTGACAGCGCTGACAATCACAAACTCTCCTCTTTCGGTGTAATTGTGTAAAACACCAAATTATTATGGTAAATGCTGTTATCATGCGCACAAACACCGGTAGGACTGGGTCGCAGGCACAGCATAGAAAGCATTGAAGCACGATTATAAGGCCGAGTGTAAGCACGAGCCCGTGTTCTACTCCGACTCGGTGATTTCAATTACGCCTGATGCGCATTAACGTTTAAACGTGACTCTCAACATGCAATCACCGACAATTTATCAGTGTTTAAGCCCCAGCACCCAAGCCATTCAGTCATTCTACGATGGCGCCTTTAAAAATAGTATTTTTTCAGTGGTTCTTATTTACTTTGCCTTTCTCCTTAACCTATGCCATTCTTCGTTCATTGCTTCTGTTGTCTTTCCACTATCGTCATTCCCTTATTCCGATTCCAGGTCACTAGAGATGCCTTGCTTCTAAATCACTTTGAAAAGAACACAAAATCACAAAGCTTTTAGCTGAATTAACACTGCATGCATGTAGGTTTTTAGATGTGGAGGATTTAGTGGATGCCTGCAACATTATTTCTCGATGGTGATGAATGTTTCATATCAGCGATCCTAACAAGCAATGTTTTGACACATCAGCTACGGGGAGTGTCTCAATTAGCACCAACTGCTTACTGAGACCCAAATGCTGCTGCTAGAATTGGCTAAAGCAAATAGTATTCTTCCAGTGGTATTCATCTCAGTCTGCTCGGTCCTCTCTTCGGCAGATCATCAGTTACTACTTCATGTTTAATCCTCACCCACTTTATTTTGCTGCATTACAGATTTACTAAAGTGCTATCAGTGTGGTAAATCGATTCAACATTATTTCTACTACTAGAGAAGGTTGGAGAATTTGCTACAATGCACCTCTGATAGAGGGCGAATTGTGGAAGGGTAATTGATGACCTGGTTTACGAAAGACAGCAAACGGATGTAAAGATCACTGGTAGAATTCCATTCTACGGTATTCAATTTCAAGAGTCAGTTCTCTGCGGGCCCTTCGTAGAAGCACCACGCAAAACAAGTGCTTATTGAGCCATAGCCATTTGCTGATGTGTTGATGCACTTGTATCCAACTCCAACTCTTCATCCGCTGATTAAGTGACAGCGAACTCAAATGGAAACCGCAGAACTACTGATAACGATCGAGTAGGATGAAGGCCGAGAGTTGCGGTGATCAAACATGAACCTGGGCTCAGCCATCAGTGCTTCCCTGTTCTGCATGCTCGTAATCCATCCTCGTCAATGTTTTGTAGCAATTATAACTATGCTCGAGCTGACGATTTGGCGGTTTGTAGGGAGATTGAGAGTGAGAAGGGATGAGTGACAATATCCTACACTAGCAGGCTGCTTTGAAAGTAATGATGAGGTGGCAAGAAGCAAGCTTCACACTATGTTTGAGCTTGTGCAACCCTTTCCTACTGTTTGCCTATGGTTGACGTAAAGGTGTCCACAAATGTCAGAAAATTTGAAGCCGCTCAGCTAAGACCACATTTACCCAACTGAAAAGTCTGTCTTAAGGCGATTCAGATTAACTTATTAGTGCAGATAAAGAGCATAAGTGAAAGGCAAATTGGAGACGCATATTTGTTCTACCCTTTTCACCTAAATGTAGGTTTGAGGTAGGGGTGTTTAGAAACTCGTCATTTCGTCTTTGCCATTGAAATGTATCCTTTGCCGGAAATGGCAAATCGCCGTGCGTGTAGCTGTGATGTCCTTTTCGAGGTAAGATGACACTCCAAGTGCAGTGTCTTTAAAGTTCTGCCTTTGGCTCAGTCAAGCATAATGTGAGTGTCTTTTGAGTCCTTCTTCTAGATAAACAGAACACACAACCTTTTGATCTAGGCGATTTGATATGAGAAACGCGGCGTATTTATGCGGTAAATAAAGCTGCTGTTTATGTTACTACGATTGCTAAAGAGAAAGGAAAACAGCAAGTTAAAGAAAAGTAGTGCATTTGAGTACGCAATGGCCATAAATAGCGCATGTCAAATGTGCGATGCTTTGGTAAATTGCATTTGTCCTTGCATCTACCGCCAACAGTCTTCACCTGGAAGTCAGTCGTAATAAGTGAAATGCAGCAAGTCACCAAGTTGACGTGTCCGGCTTCACATCGCTTGACACAATACATTCGCCATTCCACCGGAGTTGTTGCAAGTGGACAACCCTCGAAGTTGTTGGAACTCGCAACAAGCTTTGCAAAGAGGTGAATATCATCTGCTTCATCATCATCCCAACTCCTTGGCAGGAGGGCTATGACTAATACATGATGCGACTTGATGGCGTCTTGGAAGCGCAGTAATTGATGCCTGAACAGAATTCCTGGATCCAACTGCAACACGCAGCAGTCGTAGTGCAAGACGTCACTTTCAGAATCTCTTCTTCCGATCCCGCCGAAACATATTGCGCTATCTTTTGCATTCACATGGCAAAATCGTTATGAATCAATGTGTCAATAGCATCTGTAAGGTACGGGCACGCACAATGATTCATCAAGATTTCTGGTGCCCAAAGCTTATTAATAATACGTCCGTTTGAGGCAGCTATTGAAGGGATGCTAAGAAGAAGATAGACTTGATAGTAATGAACATCGTTTGGAGCATTTTATATCCCTAGCCGATGGTTACCAGCCCATGGCTTGAATACCGCATCGTTCAACAGCCCTGCTTTTGTCACTCATTCATTATTTGCTATGTTTGTTCTACCTTTGCGTGGGCTTCGTTACAAATTTTACGTCATCAAGACAAGCAACAACTCTCTTTTATGGGATGGTTGTTTACGGCAAGACAACAAGCAAAGGTCTGTTTTGCATCAAGAATGACCGGGCAAAGACTCAACGAAACCATCGTCAAAGGCATCAACTTACTCTTGCGTCTTCTTTACTCTTCTGCTTAGAGTCATGAGGCTCTTCTAGATTGCATCAAGTCGCACCTTCTTTTTACCTCCTTCTCTGTTTGAACCACCATCGTAAGGTAAAGTAGGAGGGTCCGTCGCCATGAACCTGCGTCGTCATGTGGAAAGGCACGAAGAGCATGCAAAGCAAACGAATTGAACACTTTTGTGGTTGAAGAGAGGATATTCCAACTGAACTGCCAGTCTGTTGACAAATACCAATAAAGGTGCACTGCTGTAATTGGTAGACGGAAATAGATGAGACCAGACCCACAGAACAGGATGCCATCACCTTGGTTCGCGTGAAGGTGAAACAAGCAAGGCAAAGTAGTGCACTGCACGCTAACAAGAGTCGCAGTCGATAGAAGTGTTTTCAATTTAATTAGGAAATTACCAATTTAAAAAATGCAAAATTCGGATGATGAGGAGATAACTACAGAAGTTTGAAGTTTGTTTCGTTTCTGTGCCAATGTGTTGCTTTCGGTTGCTCTAAAATATTGTGGCTAGGATTCCTGCTGTCCTCCTTACTGGTTGCCGAACCTTCGATCTCCCTCTATGGACGCGACGCTGACACCACCAAACCGTCGTGCTGTTTGACTCTTC
Source organism: Taenia hydatigena (assembly GCA_036345935.2). Classification (NCBI taxonomy): domain Eukaryota; kingdom Metazoa; phylum Platyhelminthes; class Cestoda; order Cyclophyllidea; family Taeniidae; genus Taenia; species Taenia hydatigena. The sequence goes on from JADWOT020000868.1 coordinate 40,685, forward strand.
TATCACCGCTTTGGCGTCCTCACCTAATGATATGACGGCAATGGCCTTATCATTGGCATTGATAGTGAGGAGAACGATAGTGATCGTGACGGTAGTTGCGCTGACGCCAAGCCAATGATGAGAGCCGGCTCAACCATCCTTAATGACTTTTAAAATGTCAGTCTTCCAAAGTAGTGAAAGTAAAAGAAAGACTAAAGATATGAATAACGAGTTAGCTGTGTTGAAAGATGTGCTGTAATATTTGTGGCCAGTTAGTTAATAGCATATTGTTACGTTGTGTCGCACCTCCTCATGCCTTTTGGCGCCATGGTGGTGTGTGATGTCACGAAAAGCAGATTGTGCTTAACTTGTGATAAAACTACTCATTTATTATGCGACTTGCTCCCCTGATGTCCACTTTCTTGGCCCCCACTTTGTCTGAGTGCCTTCTTAGCTTGTTCTTTGCATTATATTCAAATGACAGTTCCCCCTCAGCTATAAGAAGTCATAGAATGCGAAAGGTGAAACCTCATTTAGCTCATTTTGGCTAACTATTGTTATGGTCACACTGCTTTTCGATAAAAGATCTAAATGTAGGAAATGGGCAGGAGAGAGGCAGACTACATTGCCATTTTGAAGTCATTACGAATCCCATTCATCGCCTTTCAGACTTTGTGGTGTGGCAGCCACTCTCCACCGCCATATGCATTAAGCATTTTATGCAATACCCTGATGACATTCATGCTTGGATGAGAATGGTCTAAAGCACACCACTGATTTAGAATGCACGTTCAAACTAAGCTGATGTTGTGCAAGAATCAGCAGCATTTTCGCAATGTTTTAGCAGGAGAATCCGTCAATAATTTATTGCGCCTAGCTATTTGATTGATTCCTCTCAAATGCACACCCGCATAGAGATGGACGGGTGGTTTGAGCCTCTACTGCCGGCACTCCATTTGCGCGTTCGCTTGCTTGTCATCTCCATGCAAGTACCGAAAATAGCTCCGTGACATACTTTTGCAATATTCAATGGTCACCATAGCCTTCCTGCTAATTAAAAGTTCTATTCATAAAAACACAATTTTTCCTCTTCTCTCGCCAATACAGCATTTGAGACAACTGATCACGGCAACTGCACCTGACTGAATGTGATTAATAGCGGGAGAGACCTTGTTCTGCACAGTTGTAATTAGACTTGCATTTCTCAAATCCGCTCATCGCTATCCAATCCAGAGAGAAGGAACTAGGAATTCCTCTCGTTTCTCTCAATGGGACTCGGAAGGCGATGTAGTAGAACAGGCTGCAAACAGCTCCTCTACATTTTATATTTACATGCTTCACTTAATCGCACTTTATAAACAGATCCTATACTGCGCAGCTCAAACGCAATCCCAGTTGCAGACCTAGTGAAGAGTGCTGCACTTCTTGTAAATACTAACGACTTAGTGAAATGTTGCAATATCATTCCTGCCACGAAGAAAGCGTTTGAAGTTGCACAGTAACAGAGCTCTATACAAGGTGCGGTGAAATGAAGTCGGCGTCCGGCCTACCTGGTCCCTTAGAAAGCTGTAAGAGACATCCCTTAAATCTTCCTTTTTGCTTCGATGGGGCAAGTGGAGGCGAAAATGCAAGTCTACTGAGGGTCTAGGGTCACGGTGAAACAGTAACGCCCGTCAGGCGCAAGTGAAGGCACTGACCCTTTGCAGAGCATAGATTTGGACTTGGACACCAAGGCTCATCTCTGCTACATGCTTGTGATCTAGTCATGTCAATATTAGCATTAGTTATAACAACGTTCAAGATTATAATTTGTTATTTTGAAGCGTTTGAATAGAGGGCAGACAGGATCAGATTAGGGAAGGGTGACCCTTATGAGAAGGCTGCACTGAAATTAATGGTGAAGAAGCAAAAGAACAAGCAGTGCCCCTTGTTTATTGTCTGGCAATGTAATCCTACTGTTTGCCTACCACCATGATACATTACGCTGCCATCAAATCGTCAATTGACGATTCTTATAATAAAATTCTGGAACCATCAGGAACACGTAGCAGCCGCATTTTGATGCTTATCGCAACAAATGGTAGTGCAATCAGTCTTTTTACTTGCCCCTACATACACGCGGGTCGTTAATGATCGCCCAAATAAACTGGCCTTATCCTGACGACGACGAAGCGAAGCAACCGCAAGTTATCCCTTCTGCGGTGGAGTAAAATAAACTCAACGGGTTGAAGGTGGATAGGTGCGTTTTTTTGCTTCTGTCTCTTCTCCATGGAACACGCGAGTGCCGCAAAACTATCAAGACAAATTATCAAGAGTCCTTTGGAAGGAATCAAACACATTTCTGCTCCTTCCTCGACTGTTCCGCACTAAGTTCACTTAACTCTCCATCATTGAAGTCCATCAATTTCTAGGTAGCAGAGATTATCACCTGCAGCTAACAAAGAGTTATGTACGTTTATTCCACATTCAGCGATTTTTTTGCTTTTGACTCAGACATCATTTGTAGCACCTCAGCGGGAGGCGATATTGAGTGAGTCTGTGAGGTCCGCCACTACCGATGCCATAAAGTCACCATTTTAAAGGAGAAGGGATGTTACTACCATCAGAGCGTTCTTTCAAGAAGTCAAATCTGCCGCCATTTTCATGTCTTTTTATTCAATTCGTCGCTCTCATCATTGCGTAAGTGAGTAATTAGCAATTTCTACTCCAAGTGGGTTGAAACGAGCATCCCTTACCATTCAACCCCTTGTTAAGACGACTAGTGAGAGTTAACATTGCAGCAGCCCTGTTCATGAGCTTCGCACCTGAACTAGCCTTCATTAGTAATCATGTTGTTTACTCAGTCAACAGTGCAATATGAGCAGGCTCTCAATGAGGTGAAAGTAAATTTTGTACATTGCAGTTAGTGCAACTTCTGCTGGAATTGTGGTTGCACTTCTCGAAATCACGACAGTTGGCAGACCCATTTTTGTAGGGTTTAAGTAAAATCTGCATTGCCATTGCATTACACCAGAATCAAACTTTGAAATTACACTTGAAGAACTGTTTTCCTTGAACGCCTCTATCAATCGCTGGCTCGTTCATTGTAGTTACCTAATTGCGTGGTGTGCACTTTTATCCGAAGGCTAATCCTAACCCTTTAGGGCATTTGTGATATAAGAAACTAATTAGTAGCCACAAATAAGTTTGGTGCAACCATCAAACCAAGAAAATGCTTTGGATCTTTAGAATTTGCAAGTTAGTTGCCGGCCAAGTGTCATTTTTGCCAACCCGACTCCGTCTGTAGGCTGAAAGCACTCCAAACCAATCACTAGGTCAAGACACGAAGTAAAGGGGAGGATTCTTGTCAGCCTGTTTGTATGACTCGTCCGTTACTGAGGCTCTGCTAGGATTCGTAATTGCGGTCATGGCGGTCGCGCATTAAATCGGCATTGACTGGCCAAACTTCAGCTCAAGTTGTGGGAACAAAGGGCTCCTCGATGTCCACCCGAAGGCCATAATGCAGCATAGTGCTTGGAAGAGTGGTGGTCTGACTCGACGACCAGACCGCAGAGTGAAGATGCTGCACGGTGCTTGCATCTTGGCACAATGCATTGAATCACTATACGTGGCGGATTTGTGGGTAAATTGTTACTGCGGTTCAGTTCATGAAGTGGCCGCGGCACTTCTGCTTTGACTGTGGCGTTTACCTAAGTGTCTCTGCATCGGTCACCTTCGACCACCTCATGCGAACCGCACTGAGTAGACTACTTTGGAAATAATCCATGCGACACTTAGATAGCATTCTTGTTTGCTGCTAAAATGAACAAGAGCAGTTTTGCAAGTTTTAATTTATGCGTTGATGCAGCAAATTTAACATTAACTTGCCCTGCAGCAGAGACACGAATGAAGAATAAAATAGTATACCGCAAGTGCTACTGAATGTCTCTTTTTTTAGCTCTCATTACGTCAATAATATGGTACCATTTGAATGAAGTAGCAAGTAAAGTTGGAAGAGTCAAATGCTTCTCTTGGCACCTGAAGAACCTCTTCAATTTGTTCTGTCTGACCACATTTTTGGCAATGAGATCAGGGTCGCTTTCGTGCGCGGTAGTGGTTCACAATGCACGCATCACATCAAGGAATAAGTCGACGCAGTATGTGAGTCAGGAGGCAATTCTTTCCATCAATGTCTTTTAACTGTTTGTTTTATTCTAAACCTACACTCAGTGTAGTAGCCGCAACGGCTGAGTAATGAAATGTCAGCCATTTTTAAGATCATCAATGCTGTTCTCAATTCGTACAAAGCTCGTCTTCTTGCTCATCTACCGATCCTCTTCTCTGCTTGCAATTCTATGTCCATTAGCAATGCTGTCAGTACGTCAATGTGGTATCGTGGGTTCCTAGCTGGCTATCAAAACAGAAGCGATGACAGAGGACATGTCCACTAAGTGACAAGTGGTGGAGCCAAGGCCCACGATTTTACACGAATCTGCGCAAATCCCAAGTTCTACCTCATTGTTGTCACCCAATCTTTCAACGAACTCAAACTGTTCCATGGTAAAAGCATGCTTTTCTTGGCATAAAGGGTGCGGATCGCTTCCGAGTCACATGTGAACTTGCATGAAGGTGTTTCCTGCTCGCAAATTTCGTCACCTACACATGAATATTTATGTGGTTGGATAAGACCACATGACAGAACCGCAGACAGTGGCACAGGAGGTTAAGGCTACTCTGATGGGGCTAAGATGTACCAACGTTGGTAATGTTTAAAGTTTGCTAGTTGCAATTACCGAGAGTACCTTCTGCATAATCTTCTCACTCCAATTTGAGAGAATCTCAAGAACACATAATGGTTCCTTCATGATCGCTACGACTTAAGGGCCTCGTAGCCTTCATTATTCACCTCTCTAACTAGATAACCACTTAGGAAGGAGGACCATCCCTGGTAGTTTTGCTCAATAGAGTCTTTACGAGCTGTGTTTTACTCCTTCTCTTTCAATGCCAACGATACACGAAGAAACTAGAATGGCAGTGCGGTCCATGAATCAGCTCATTCGCAATAGAAATGACCTTGCAAGGCATTCAATAACCAGTCACTTCTAGATCTTAGCACTCCTTTTTATGACGCAGGTGTTCCAAGATATCTGGGTAGATAATCCTATGAAGAAGACAGCTTTAGCACGAAACATGAACAAGCATCGGTGGTCCAGAAACCCACATCACTGCTGACGTTCGTTTCTACTATGCAAATTTAACCTAATTTCCTGGCAGCATCACACTTTAGCGAAATTACGATGATCGTCAACTTCTTGCTGAAAAATCAATCGCTTCTGCCTTCATTTGATGCCAACGCACAAATTCTATAGCCGTTCTCTCCATAGCGTCTGCTTTGTTTGCATCTCTCCTTGCCATTGGACGGTGAAGGACGATCAGTCGCGATAAGGCGATTGCGTAACTTTCACACTCGACGACACGCAACGACCCAATGTGTCAACGCCACTGTGAGGTCAATCCAACTCCTCTTTCGCCTTTCCTTCCTCCCCTTTTGAGGCCGCAGCATCTAAGCCTCGTCACCTCTGTCACACAGTCGATACATCCTACCACATTTTTAGCATGGTGGGTTCCAGTAGCCTCCTTTTGCATCTTACCTTTCCCACATCTTTACTTATCTTTACCGCTCTCACTTATGTCCCTGCTTTTTCATTCAATATTACAATTTGACATCCTAGTTTGATTCACAAGACTTCTACCTGAGTTGGCACTCAGAATATGCAGGTTTCTAGATGAGGATGACTTGGTGAATGTCTGCAACAGCATTCCTAGCTGGTGCTGGAGTCTGTCAACTCGACGATTATCACAAGCATTGCTTTGGCCCATCGGATCTAGGAAGTGGCTTCGTATACAACCGCGTTGCGTGTTATTCTCTCACACCTCAATTGTCCACCGAGATCCACTTCCAGTTGTAGAACATCGTGTTAAGCAAGCTGAATCCTTCAGGCAATTCTTAACTCACACTAGGCAATTCTTGTCCCTATGGACCATCAACTACGATCTCATAATTTATTCTAACCTACATCTCATCTCCACACTGCATAGACAAATACACATCTGGCACATCGCGCGATTTACGTTGACATACCACTAAAGAAGTGCTCCACAATGAATAGATCTCACCAATATCTCTTGTAAAGACGGTATACTGCAGGTCGTAGTGGACAAATTGCAACGCCTTAGCAGGTATGTGGTTGTCAGTACAGCATGGAGATAGGAAGTAGGCCAGAATGAAGCACAAGGCCGTAGTTGATGATCCTAAAGGAGGAGATTAGACTAGCCTGGATTTTAATTGGCTGAAGAATTCCGCTTGATCCACGCGATATTCCACAAGTGGAAGTGAATCTTGGTGGACAACTGATAAAGTAGGTGAAAATAGCATGCGGCACAACCGCTTATTGAGCCAACTTCAAGTGTTGATGTGCTTAAGCAACACTTGTGAGGATCGTCAAGTTGAGAAAATCCATTGCCAGTTAGGAATTGTGTCGCGGGCCTTTTTCAAGTTCCCCACATTGGGGATTTGCATATTCAAAGTGCCTCTCAGGCGGAATGTCAGTGATTCGAATTCGTTTCTAAAGTGAAGCAAAAGTTCACTACTGTCAATGACATGGAAATAAGATTAAACAAGCAGGAGAATGAATGTGGGTTGGTAAATGGAAGGAAGGATGGGAAAACGATAAGAAGGAAATAGAGACTACTGGAACTTGCCATGTTGGACGGGTGATGGGGCCTCGGAAGAGAAGAATGGAAATGAGGAAAAGAATTGCATGCAGCAAAGAGATAATAGCCAATGCGGTCCATCGCAGCACACAGACGACGAGGGCGCAACCAGTCAATGATAGCCCACTTAGTTGGATGTTTCTGTTCCGTGTGGAATAACACCATATTCAGGCGGTCGAGTGCACATCCGCATAAAACGCAGCGACAGTCTGTCCTGCTTTATTCGTCGACATGAGCAGTTGAGAAGACTCTGAGCTCCCAGAACTTCTTCTGTTTTCCAGACATTTCGGCCATGATGCCAATGGTGCAACTTGGGCAGGACAGTGATTCCGATTGGTTTCTAAAGAGGAACCAAATTATGCCACTGTTAGTGACATGGAAATGGGATGGAAAATGTGATGCAGAACGAGACATGCAAGGGTATAAATGGGACGTGGTAAAGATAACGAAGAGAGGTAAGACGCAAATGGAGGCTACTGGAACTCACCATGCTGGAAAGGTGATGTTGTGCGTATTGAATGTGTAACAGAGGTGACGAAGTTTAAATGCTGCTGTCTCCGAAAGGGGAAATAAAGGAAGGATGGAGAACAAGAAAATGGAGTAATGTTACGATGACATTTCCTGCCACCTCGTGTGAATGTGACGCGATCGTCTCATCTCGACCAATTGGCCTTGGTTGTCCAATTGTAAAGAAGGATGCAAACAAAGCAGGTGCCGTGGAGACAACATGAACCCTTGTAATGGAGTCAAACTGCCATAGATGTAATGCATTGCCCTCAAAAGAAGGCAGAATAACTTCTATTTCTGTGAAGAGCTGGCAATCATCGCAGTGTTGCCTGTGCGTAATGCTGCCAAGACAGACAGCAGGTCTTCCGACACCGATAGCAGACGTCTACAGTAAAGCATGCACTGTAGCCTTCCTCTTAGCTACAGCAGTCAAGTAGGCTGTAGGTATGAGCTTCCAGTCATGAAGCTACAACTGAGACACGATTCGCCACCAATAATGCTGCTGACCGGATAAATTGACGTATAAGCGATTGTCGCTCCGCTGTATAACTCTCTCACTCTTTCACACGTTGATCCCATTGCCCCACTCTTCACGGATTCGCATATCCAGCTGAATTGAGTTCGTATGTGACGCCATTTAAACGAAGTGAGAAACGCACGTCCTGTTGAGTAAGCTACCCAATAGTCGTGGTTTAGTCAATACACCTCAGAGACACCTTTTCTTCAGAGTGAACCACGTCGGTGAAAGGCGTTTGGTTGGTGTGCATGTTGACTAAGTTTCCTATAAAGTATCAAGGACATTAAATAAAAGGACTTGCATTTCCTCAGTCTATGGGGCAAATTTTCTTCCCAAAGGGTCACAGTGAATCTCTCTTAGCCTACTCGTCAATTGTTATTACTTGATTTCATGTTGGCGTCAGCTCTGGCAGGACACTTGAATGTGCTAATCAGGTAGAGTTAGGCGTCAAACCAACTCCGCGCTAGTTGGTTCACGAAACGCATTCATGTAATGCAATCATTTTCCTTCTCCCAATGCTGGACTTGTTAACCAGCAACAGGAACTCAGAAGGCACTTCGAGCAGCTGACACTGAATTCCCTCGAATCGCGAATAAAAAAGCAAGTATGGGTGGGAGCCGACTGAGAGGTTGTACGCGTGCCTAGTGAGCCATGTCGATAAGATGGAAACACACAATCGCGTCTTAGAGATGATTGGGCTAAGTCAACTAAAGGTCGCTCTTTCACAAGCGGATATCAATTTTACAATTTTATTCCTTCCTCTACTCTCACATTGTCACCTGCTGCCTGCATAGGATACCGCCTCATTAACTGCACCGGTGATCTAAATCCTACAGGACGTTATAGCATTCACCTTTCCTAGATCCCTTGAGGGATGTATTTTCAGGAGCGACTGCATTCGTAATTTTAACGGACAGATTATTGACCTGACGAACGTGGATGAAAACGAGTTGCGATGATGGTAATAGAACGAATGTTGAAGGCACATCCAACATTAGACAATAGTGCAAATAATTTGGCACCACTCAAGCATCTTACAGTGCACAAATGTCGCGGTGTAGGGAGGTGCTCTGTTTGAGGTCCACTGGTTCAAAACCTTAAAATCGTTTATCCAGCATGTGTTCGTCGACTAATATCCTTGGATGCTTAATCACCTACTGCTCTCGTGATAGCCGACTGAATTACTGCATAGGCATTTCTTTGTAGCCATAATTATGCTTGAACTGCAACATTGCCGCACAATGATTGCGTTTCTTTGCTGGACGCCCTCGTCTAAAGGCCTTTTTTGCCTTCTGTTTGGTTGCGGCAGGGTAGTCCCTTAGTTTGTTCACCGATAGGATGCATAAGAGACTTGAAAGCCAGTTTCTAATCCATACAGAAGAAACAAATGCTCGAATGGGGAAAGTATTGAAGGCGCGAGGTGACTTTTATTTCATCTTCCAAATTTGAAGCATTAGGTTCAGACGTACTAGGGACCCTGTGATGCTGCATAATGTAGGTGCTGCCGGAAATAATTTGTCGTCCTTCTTCTGTGCATCACACTCTTCAATCCCAAAACAGTATCAGCTGCAAAACTTAGAGGTGACCAAGCATTATTTCAGACACGTTTGCCATTTCAACTACCTTCAGGAGGGGATCCGTGCTGTTTAACAGCTGGCGTGGACTCTTTTCGAAAGCGCTGCAAATTACACCACCCACATGAGTTGGAGTCTTCCAATCCTTCAGCAAAACGCCAGCCCAAACCAAGAAGGAGAAGGATGCGCAACTTAACCCAGTTTGAACTAAATAAAATCATAGCAGTCAAGGGGAAAGGAAAGTTGATGCAACCGAGTTAATTTCTCCCAAGTGATAAGTAGTTCACTGAGGGATTTTGCATGGTTTGATCCAAAAATCAAAGCTGATATGAAGACGTCTAAAATCATTTCAATATCTGAATGCTAAGTCAATATGCGATGGGGAAAAGGCATCGCTTGCTGATGGTTGAACCTGTGGTGATCCCTGACAGAAGGTTTGACAATGGCGTTTATCCTCGCGCAGCATTTCTTCTTTAAGTCCTCTTACTTCAACTCCAAAGTAAACCTCAGTTTTAGGAGTGGAAAGCACTTTCACCCTTTCATTTATTTTTTGTTTTACAATTTAATTCTACTTCATGGCGGGCGGAGCAACTTTTAGCAGGAGCCGCTTCACTTCATCACCTCTAGCTGTGGCCAAACACCCAAAATCATTTTGTTGCTCAGCTTTTACTATCTTTTCTGTGTGATGCATTTTCATGTGACTGATATCGTCACTCTCACGGGTAATATTGTCTCTTGATGATTAGCGGATGGGATTGTTTTTTGTGATGGCTGAAGCGGAGGCATCAAGGAGAGTGCCATTTCCGACAGACATTTGCACGGTCAACTGGCTAGAGAGGGTAGGAGCTTATAAACTGATTACTGCGACCTGCCGCAGGCACCTTCAAACACACTCTCGTCGAGCATTCAGGTCTACTACCCTTTCTGCTGTCATTAGGCATACTGTTGATCACAAGCCCGAAGTAGACATCAGTGATACCCACATTTTGTATCGCCTACTGAGTACCGTACACCAGCTCTGGAGTTAAGGTATGTTGCCTTCAAAACAGAGATACAGCACACCCATTCGGCTATTTGCAGGAATGAGAAGTGGAATTGAGTTGTGATCCTGGCGGAACTGAACATAGCTAGAAATCTTGCCAACGGCCTGGAACACGGAACATGGAACACTCATGGAAGGGATGCAGAACAATAAACAAATCATCTTTGATTACAGAGATTACTGAATCTTGAGCAAAACGGATTTAAGCATCATGACTTGTTGCTATTAACATGAATAGCCGAAGAACTGGAATGAGTACATGGACAAATTAGCAGGACGAATGTTACAACCATGTTGGAGATCTTCCTCCTTAATTCATGTTCTTTTCCAGCAACTCCTCTGCTCGCAGTGGAGTGGCCAAACTATACCGTGACACGTTGATAAGTTCCGTGAGTGGCTCTTCGTTTTGACTTAAAGAGAAAAGACTTTGCAATTATATCTTTGCTAGAGTCCTTTTCTTCAGTCCTTCTCAACGTCGTCGGCACACATTCCGTCCCAGAATTATGTGCACTTCCATCCTCAAAGCTGTCTCAACTGCTGCAGAGACAGGTGAAAAAGAGTCCGCTAATGCGGATGAGAAAAGATTCTGTGGCGTTTCCTAACCTAACTTCCCAATATACCACTTGCGTTTGGCAACTAACTCTCTTTCGCCTTTTGCGGGAATAATGTAATAACCGTGAACTATGAAACGTTTCACTAGTAGGCCAATCAGTGCGGCTCGTATGAGACGGTAGAAAGTGACTGCTGACGCCTGATTTTTGTGTCAAACGATCTACTGACTTCTCTAATGGCATCACACCTTAGCAGCATTGCGATGATTGTTAACTTCTTGCAGAAAAATCAACCACGTATGCCTTCATTTGACGCCTCTGTACTGCTGCTATGCCGGTATTATCGCATTAGCAAACGCTCATGCTCTCTCAACCGCGTCTGCCGTGTTTGTTGTGTTTTTTTACCATTAGACGGCAAAGGACAGCTGGTCGAGGTGAGACGATCGCGTAATACTCACACCAGACGACACGGAACCGCCGAATGTGTCAACGCCACTGTGGGGTCAATCGATTTCCCTACTCCCATTCCCCACCCCCTTCCGAGGCTGCAGTATTTAAACCTCGTCACCTCTGTCACACCACCTACGCTATCACCTTTCCAGCATGGTGGGTTCCGGTAGATTCTATTTGCATCTTACCATTCCTTCCTCTTTGCTCATTTTCACCACCTGCCCTATATATATCCCGGCTTGTGTTCTCCAACATCACTACACATTCATCACACACCCATGTTTCTGCTAATAGCTTGCTTTCGTTTCACTTTAGGAACAGTTCATAATCACCGACCTTCCACCCGATTTGACACTCAAAATATGCGAATACCTCAGCGTGGAGGATATAGTGAATGTCTGCAGAGCCATCCCTAAGTGGCAATGGATTCTGTTATATCTGCACGTTTTATAAACATTTATATTTCTGCGAATACTATTAAACGCTCTACCTGGTCATACCACTACAGCGTGCTTCACGTCAGATTGATTCCATCAGCATACTACATGTGTACCGCAGAATTTATCAGTGTGCAATACGAATGCTATACACACATAATAGACTCGGGGTGGCGACTATGGTGTGTCAAGCGTGTTGCAGTTGAAAGCCTCAATTTAAAGGAGCTATCACAACTAGTCCATCACGACCTGTGAATGAAGGAAACTGACACTTTCTTGCAAGTGTTGCTTCTCTCTGTGACTGCCAACTCAAATATTGCTCTCTTCTCGTGCCGCATCTTTCTGTCCTTTCTCACTTAATTTTGCGGCTTTCAAACCCATTAGCGTAGACTTGCTTACGGCATGGACGTTCCTATTTGTTAAGGGGAGAAATCAAATGGCACACGTATCATGCTTGAAGGCGTGAAGGGCAGATTTGATGCAGGCACTGCCACTAAGGCGTCATTCTATCTCAGCCGTGCTTTAAGTCATGTAGTGATGCACGAGTATTTATGAAGTAGTTAGATGGTAAGCAGCGAGTAATATCAGCAACTAACTTCAAGTAGGGCAGGGGCTTGCTTGGTGCAACATCTGTGCGCGGATCGCATATCAATTCCTGCTTCGTTTCCTGCCCCGGCAAGGATTCACTATAATATATCCATCGGGACCACTGCAGGTAAAATACGCTGAGTAGTGTTACCACGATAAATAAGCACTGCAAGCATTGCGCCACAACCTGATAAGTTGTCCTGTCAGCAATTTAGACGGTGGCTTGGCAGAAGAAACACTCTCTTAGCACTAGCTAAAGCCATCAACTTCATCTCGTGTAGGTCCTGCTCAAATATGATAGACTGTGCAGTAGCTTCTAAGCATACAGCTCTTAAATTGTCTTTCCACGGAAAGCTACACGATAGCAACATGGCACAATGGCATCCTGACCCACTTTGTGTCTCCACACTCTGTAAACAACAATGTGTCTGCAAAACCTATTACACTTTATACCTTGCCAAATTACTTAATCTTGCTTCCTGTCGTATAGATCCTACCGCTATGCTACATGAGTGCGGCTGAGTTCATTAGTATGTAATACGACTGCTGTACATGCATGATGGACCCACATTAGCGAATGTACTATGTCAAGCTTCATGCAGTTGAGAACTACAATTTGAAGGAGCTGTCACGATTTGCCTACTTCGATCTCTTAATCAAGGGAACAAACGTTAATTTTTCTCGAATTCGCCAACTGAAATATACTCCTTTTCCTGTAAAGCATCCTTCTTTTCTTTTCCGCTTAATTTAAAAACAATTAGCTTAGGCTTCTTTGGTGGCTTATGCATCATGCTTGTCAAGGAAGCATTCAAAGGGCGCGCACACTATGCTTGAAGGAGTAAAAAGGCAGATTTGTTGTAGGCACCGTCGTAGAGTCATGTAGTGTCTATGAGACAGCAGGGTGGCAAAAAGCGAGTAACATCCGCAACTTACATGAAATGCGGCAGAGATTTGGTTGGTGCAACGCCTTCTTTTCGCGAATATCACATCATTTCTTGCTCCACGTTCTGCTGCGGCGAATATTCGCTTCAGCTTCTGCATCAGAATGACTGTAAGTGAAGCATGCCAAAGAGCAGTAAGATAATGAATCGAGCACTAAAAGCATTGGGCCACAACCCACTTTATTTTAATGCACGTGCTTCTATCCTAAGGTAGAAAACTGATGTCTTTGAATCATTGTTGTGTTTAGAACTGCCAAGACAGTGACGCAACAATCCTCATTTTGCCTTATTTCCCTTAATCAAAAGATATTGGAGCAGATATGCACAGGCGAGTGATCAACACGTCTGGTGGTCAGAGTCCTGGTCCTGCCTCTGATGTGGCATTCGCAACGAGTAAGCATCGCGAGAAATCCGGGAATCACGTCGTCAGGGTGTTAAAGTAGCAGATTGAAGGCGTGGTTAAATCTGGGTAACATGTGTAGACGTCGTGGTGAGGTCAGCCTGATCCCTCCTCCGAAGGGCATGTTGTTTAGTCCTCGTTGTTTTATTTTCATTTCCAAGATCAGCATTTCACTCAATATGTACAAAATTGATGCAACGCAATGATTTGCCTTTATGTCAGATTGTAATTCGGTATACGCTACATCTTTAGACAACCAAAGTGCCCGTTTCTAAGTTCATTCGACCCTGCATGAGCTTAACGCCTATTTTGGGATATGAAGCAGCGGCAGCACCATCAAAGGTTCGTATGCTCACACACACTTTACGGTGACAAAACTAACACGTATATAGTAGTTATTAGGGATATGGAACTCTAGCAAATACTGGATCACGCCATTATTCTCGGCTTAATCATGGACATGGCATTGCGGGCATCAAGTTCGACCCATGGCACAGGGAAGCAAGGCACCGCAGCAGTAGCGATGACAACTTCTTATTTACCGAAACACTTCTCTTAAAATACGACTGACGCTCCTACACACATTGATGATGTCACAAGCTTCCTCATCAATTCATGCGCTATTTGTCAGGTCTGATAATTAGACGTCCCTCTCACGATGTGCGAACCCTCAAATTTTAATTTGATATGGAGCCTTACTCATTCTCCAATGTTTTTAAACGACAATCCACCCAAATAAATCAGCATGGCTTTAAGCTTATAAAGGCATTTCAGTGTTATTGGGGCAGCATCAAGAATTCGAATGGGGACGTAAAAGCCACAAAAATGACACGCCACGACGAACATGGTTTGAGGCCTGCGAGACCTCCCCTCTCTCCTTACAGCCACGAAAATGGACGGATTTAGCACGTCTGGAGTCGTGTGTGCGTGTGTTGTGCGCTGTCGGTGGGCCGCGTTGATCGCATCCAACCACGAAATCAAAAAGAAGCCATACAACGTAAAATAATTTGAGCCGCTCATTAATAAGAAGGCAAGTATTATTTTAGATAGACCTTGGATGCACAGAGACCGGAACAGGGCGCTCCCGGAATCGAAGAGTGCGTGCCAGATAAGAAAAAGGAAACAGCAGTGCAGTATGCATTTAAGAAACAGGGCTGCGAGCAAAGTAAAGTGTAGTAATAGTAGGGACAATTGATGCGCTGAGTTGTAAAGCAAAGAAGTTAAAATGACGAAAAATGGGAGATCTATCCATGAGTGAATAGAGATGCGCTGAAAAGCATAGGCGATATTAAGTAGCAACGTGACATCGAAGTGCATATTTAGTGGAGTTAATTTGAGACAGCCCTCAAGTCGTAGGCATTACATCAATCTTAGCATTCAGCTGTTGACAAAGTCAAAGTTGACAGCACAAGTTTCTCAACTTATCACAGCTAACCGCAATGTGGAACCTAAGCTGATAATACGTTGCTTTTGCGGTGTTTTCGCTTAAAACGGTCAACCAGATAACTCTAAGTTGCAAAGGGCTCACAAGGTAGCACGCTTTAAAGTGGTAGTGATTTGAAGGCTAGTAGTAACTCAGACATCTGACCTCACAATACCATGTCATCATTTACATGAATAATATGTTCATCACTCAGCCTCTGACAAACTGATTCCTCTCAGTTACAGAATAGCCTCATCGAAGACATAGTGAAGGGCAAGTCATGTATTAGCAAACTTGCCTCCGCAGTCTTCAGAACGGGCGCAGCTGTAGCAAGCTACTCTGATTTTAGGTGGTGTGCAGCGTACGTGGATCTCTTCATTCATCTGACCGTGCTAATCACCGTGGCGGATGACAGTTTTGGTGCACGCATGAACAGTGGAGATGGGTGGAGGTAACCACTCATGCACTTTCCGATTTTATTGGCGTATGCACCACTTGAATCGCACACAACTTCAAGTATTGTGTAAAGTTTTCTAGAAATTATCTCAACTTTGGTTTTGGTTGGATTCATCACTTCTTACTGCATCAAATGCACTTACTTTATCCGCTTGAGCACATCCCTCTGTGCCATCAAAACAAGAAACTTATTTATTGAAATTCATGCAGTTGAGCCCATGTTCTGACTCCAGACCTCCTACATGCAACAAAATTATGCGAAAGACACTTTTGCACTTTCACCGTGTTTCCGCTTCAATAGAGGTGAGTGTTTAGTGGACCAGCATTTTATGGATTTCAAAATTCGTGAATAAATCAGTGCTAGTCTACGTTAGCTCACTTTCATCACTCGTTATGAGGAGTTTTACTGTCGATGCTGATAATGACGGGTCGTGTTAAAGTCGACACTTATAGATTATTTCGCAGATAAAGACATTGTTGTTTTACGGCCCAATATCTACATTAGCCTAAATACACCATGGCTCGTGCGTGGAAAATGCCAACTGCAAATACGTAAGGACTGTCTAGGGAATGGTCTTCTGTCTTATCAAGTTAATGGCTCGTAGCGGTGAAATAGGCAGTGGTATTGATGCCATAGTTGCCGCAATGCACTACTCTGCGCGCAAGATTATAAGTTTCTATGCTATTGGATTGCAGCCCCTATAGTCGGATAAAGGGTGGTCAGATAGGTGTTGCTGATGCGTGAATTTCAGACCAGGCGATACGGCGAGAACCAATGAGCTGTCTCACAGTGGGGTCACTCGGACACCCCCTCCAAGGCGCAATGTATTTAAGCCTCGGCGCATCTACCACGCCATCAATCTACGCTAGCGTCTCGCAACAATGGTAGGTCCTAAAGGCCAACATTTCTTTTTCATTAATTATTATTGTTGGTTGGATATTTCGCACTGTTTTAGTTCGCCTATTTGAACCTCATATAACCGGAAATGGCATTCTTTCTTGAAATCATAGGCTCGAAACAGCTCACGTCGCAAAATTACCGAGCTTCCCTTTGAATTGGCGTTACAAATATGCCAATATCTCAACGGTTGTGATCTGGTCAATTGTTGCATGGCTATTCCAAGATGGAGGGGAATACCTTCAATGCCGAAGTTCTCCGCTGTTCTATATCAGCAGATTAACACGTGGGCCTGGCTTGACAAATGTCTTCTCCAAATTCTGCGCCAAATTCTCATCGAAACGCACTGCAAGCTATTATGTATTACAATGCCCAGCTTGACTCCCTCCAACGCACTTTAACAGAGCTGCCGCAGATACGAGACCAAAGACCTGTACACATTTGGCTGTTTAGAGACCCACACGTGGCTTGGCCGTCGCCACGTGAATTCACAATTTGCCTACATCCGCCAGAGCTATTCCTTCTCAGCCGTCATTCATCTATAAATTCTTTAAAGGACACAAATGGTGTTGCAAACGGCAGGCTTATCTTTGTAACAACTTGTGTCGAAGGCAGCATGCATACTATGTACCGACAACTCATCTCAGTTGACTTCTCCACGAGCCCATTGACAAAAACTACGATAAGTAGCGTCTGATGAGGTTGGAGGGATTCCAGGGTGATTGTTAGATCATGATTGGAAAAGTGCGAGAGATCCACTGCATATAGTAGGCAGTCGCAGTAGTCAGGCGCAACCATACGCTCAATCATGATCTAACAATCACCCTAGAATCCCTCCAACCTCATCAAACGCTACTTATCGTAGTTTTTGTCAATAAGCTCGTGGATAAGTCAACTGAGATGAGTTGTCTCATGAATTTCCACCAGAACCTTGCACAGCACAACAGCCATCTCCTGGCTATCATGCAAACCAAATGGCGGCTATGTTGTATCAAGAACTTTAATCCAACCTACACCGACTGGAGCAATGTGTTGAATTGGAGTCTCTACGACGTGCTCTCTCAAAGAATTGAGAATGCTCAAGTTGATGACTCTGCCCACCCCATGTAATTGGATCCTCTATGCATGCAACACTGATGATGTGCTTTTATACCCTCGTTTTTGATATTGTTGTTTGGGTGATTTGGTAAGGATGACTTTGGAAGCTCATGCAAATACCAGTTGAAAAACGGCTCTAGTAACGTTGTGGCAAGATGTCAGCAGGAACTGCTTTAGCATTGCAAATTGCCCATTCCCTGAGTTCTAGAAATTTTCGATCGTTGTGCTCGAGTGATTTTGCAATTAGCATTGGAGAAATGCAAATAACTGCATTAAATGACTAAAGCATTATGTTTCCAGTGTTGGCAGCTCGTGCGATTACCTACCACTTAACGAGTAAGACGGGTCGGTTTCGTAAGAAACAGCATATTACGCCACATGCTTTAGGTTGAAGATGAATGCCACTAGAAATCACCCTCAGTGTTGGCGTGATTAATTGAATTTGCTCCGGATG
The DNA here is from genome assembly GCA_036345935.2 of Taenia hydatigena. Taxonomy (NCBI): domain Eukaryota; kingdom Metazoa; phylum Platyhelminthes; class Cestoda; order Cyclophyllidea; family Taeniidae; genus Taenia; species Taenia hydatigena. Next base: position 58,753 of record JADWOT020000868.1, read on the forward strand.
TACTTTGCGATTGTTTAGCAAGTGTAGCAATGGCATCGATGGAACCTTTTGTCACCAAATTGAAATCCAAAAAGGGTAGTTTCCTGCGTGCAGGAAAGCGGAGAGTAAAACTCGGAGATTAATTGCATGACTATGGTGCAATAGAAGTCAATGGCTATGGTGAATGAAATTAACAAGCCTCAGTCATGCTTAGACATCACAGTGTAGCGACAGAAAGTTCACAACCCTTTTTTCTGCTGTAGCTCTGCACTCAAATTCAGAGGAGATGAATGTTTCATCACGGACGCTGGAAAAAGCTCATGAAGTAATACTTAGACACCAAAACGAGCTCATAGAACACGTCATTAAATGGGTTTGAGACTACCTGTCATGAGTTAACTGGAAGCGAAGCCGTAGTACACATCCCAGGGGTAGCCTTCATGGTTAGTCTCTCATATATGTCCAAACATCTTGAGAATATCTGCACCTTAATAATAAGATTAAAAGTGAGCAAGTGTGTGGCAATCTTTATCATGTTCCTCGAAGCTAAGTGCCTCGTGTGATTGCATTTACCTAGCGCATTAATCGATCAGGTCATCCCAAAATCGCAAGCCTTCACCGACTGAGTTAATCACTGTTGAATGACTTGGAACAAACAAAATTGTGGAGAAGTTGAGTACTCAAAGTCCTAACTGCAAAGCTGTTGGTGGTGCGATGGACATTAATGACCCTGCATTTATCAAGACCCTTAGATTTTGTCCCATAACTGAGCTCCCAACTTATCGTATCATGTCCCACAATGTATCCACATAAGATCCCGAAGATCTCGCTGTCCAAATATGTTTATTAGAGGACACAAATACGCTTAGAAGGCCACTGCTGGAGCATGGGTTAACCACACAAAGCACTTCGCCCGCATTCAACCTACGGCCCCGTTGCTTGCTTTTCCACTTTATCCAACCTGTAAGGAAGTGCCATGGGATCAACTTCACCCTTTCATGAAACTCGTCCGTTCAATTCCAACTATTACTGAAATCCGGAAGTTACTTAACACTGAGACAGCAGTTGATTGCTGAGCATGCTACTTCAGAAGAGCGATTACTTTCTGCGTTTATTGAATGACCGATTGCATTAGGAGTAAGCTTTGCTGTGTGGATGGATTTGTAGCAGAATGACTACAGTCTGGTCAAGGAATGAGTTCAATTCTGGTGACTTGGTAAGGGTTGTTGTACCAACCAAGACAAAGACAAATGCGTGTTGGCCGCAGGTTGCTCCACCATGTAGGAAGTGACCAAGTGTGCCCCAATTTGCGAGTCACTGCAAGCTGCCGAGTCCGCTAGTCGCAGTCACTGAATTATAGTTTATTTGGGTCTGTTTGGAACCGGCATGCCATCAGGCATAATCACTCTCAACCTTGAGGTTAATCAGCACATTCTAGTAAGCGCTGGTGAGTTTTCGACTGTCGTGTATAACAGCAACGAAAGAATCCGAACGAGACAGACTTCGTTTACTTGACTTAATGATGCTCTTAAGACCACCATACAGTTCCTCATAGCATGTGCTACAAATCTTACCAAAGGTCTTTGTCATTTTGACTACTCTTATTATTAATATTATTATTATTGTCCAGACACCGTCCGTGGATCGCGGGAGAGATTTAATGCACCCGATGCATTCAGTTTATGGTTGTGGACTGCGGACTGTACGAAGCGTCGCGTCATTTGCGAAATATTCTGCCTCCTAACTTCTACTTTCCCACTGCCATGAAAAAGGCTGGATCAATTTGTCCAGTGTCTCAAACTAAAACTACCCATTCGATCATGCTGTCTATTTAAATGTTAAGAATGGGCAAAAGATAAAAAAACCCAAACCAAATATTTGGTTATATCGAAAAGGAAATGCTCTACAATTATTAAGGGAACAAAAATATTCTCTTTGACAAATGATCGTGCGAATCAACACATTCGCAATCAGGCTTTGGCCTCGCTAATTTATTAGCAAACATTATAGTGGCGGTATGTTTGAGTGTGTGACACGATCAATGGATTTAATCGATAGCCTCACCATTTGAAAGTCAGCAGCGCTTTCTGTCTGGTGACCGCACTGCCATCACACTGGTTTGTGGTGCATGTTGGCGGCTAATGATGATAATTATTACTGGTACGACTGGAGCGATGTGCTGCTTTGTGGTGTAGGTGAGGGATGCGCTGAATGTGCTTGTGAAAGTGATAGCAACCACCCACAACGATGAGACTGTACTGTCGCCTCACAATGCCAGTGAGCTAGAAATGCGGTTGAAATGCGAGTGGAATAAAAGTGTTACTTAAATGACTTTAGTAGTGGGTTACTGTTGCTGAGCATGACAGGAAGACCGGTGTGAGTGTTGAAGGGATTCATGCAGCATATCCGGTATGTGCATTTCCGGTGGCGGTAAGGAAAGAACCAGCACATACCACATGGGTGGGGCAGCAGGCTTGCTTTTCGGTGAAGAGAAGGAAAGAGAAAGGAGGGACGGAAGGAAGAAAGGAAGGAAGGATGGATGGATGGAAGGAAGGAAGGAATGAATGAAGGGAGAAAGAAGAGGTAAAATGTGTCACACATGCGCGACGGTGGTTGATAGCCGTAAGATAGAATGATAAATTGGTGAAAATAGTTCTCGTTGGACTTGAGATGGTGCATTTGAAGGAGTAGCTTCTACTTTGAGTCATTGCCTTATTGGTAGGGCCGTCTTTTTGATGAGTCTCCACATCTGCCATAAGGTGTTGCTCCCAGTCGCCAGAATTGTGCCAATACGTGAGGCTTCTCATTGTCAGCACTGTGGTGTCCTTCATGAGTGACATTATTATTCGACCTGTGAGGAGTGACATACTCCTGATAAGTAAACTAAAGTCTTTTCAATTTGATTAATTGAGCAATGGCTTTTTCAAGCAGAGTCATTGAACAAAAAGATTTGCAGTGGGTAGAAAACACAATTGTACTAGTGCCGCCAATGCTGCTGCTGCCGCTGCTGCTGTTCCTAGTAGTAATACGAACACTTTCATTATTACTATTACTGCTACTATTGGTACTTCCTTCCTTCCTCCCTTCCTTCCCTCCGACTATGCAGGGTATGTTGATTGATTAGAAGTGGGATGGAGACACCACGCCTCCATGGAATACTGTCGAGTTTATCGAAAACCTGTGAAGCAATAGAGACTGTTAGTGCTGCATTGCCCTCAACTTCGACCATGTGCTCGTGTGCACTGCAATGCTTGCTGGCAATTGTAAACACTCCGATTCCGTTATCACCTGGACAGTTCAACTTCGAGTCGCTTTCATGCAAGCAGTTTTGATGGGCAACACGAGAGACACAATAATGTCATCTTTTGCTCAACATGTGGAAGATTCAAGTTGGTTCACATAAATTACTCGGCCAAATTCATCACCCTCCTGTGCTTATTTTCCTTGGCCTCCATTTATCGCTCACCTCTTCTTCACCTCATTCCATCCATTCGACGCACTATCACGTATACCTCAATGCAGTCGGTCTCCCTACAACTCACGCGTCGCGCACGCTCAACGAGGTCAAATGACACAGACGCACACACACACACACACGTGTGAAGTGTGGTCACGCGGTCCTCCTTCCCACCCACTCACCCACTTACACACCCACCCACTTCCACAGGGATGATCTCGCAGGCCAGCCCACGCTCACGTCTCATGATTTAAGGTCAACAACGCCAGCATTACCAAACTTGTATAAATCTACACGTTGTGATTTTGTGTATATGGGCTTCGTCTCCCTCCCAACATCTGCGTATGCCTCAGTGCATTCAGCTATCCTTCTGCATTCTCTAACACTGTCATTCATCCATCCACCCACCTACACGTACCAGTCACTTCTACCAGTCACAGGGCCACCATCACTGGCTTTGCACATCGCCTTTCCTCTTCGCATCCCATAACCCATGACCACGTCAGCCGCTGAGACTACAGTCCCTGCTCAATCACACGCCACCCTCTTCCACTCCCAACACTTCACCCTCCTGCAGTCCCAAACATTCTGCATCACAAACCAACCTGCACTGCCACACTCTCTTATGCAGCAGGAAAGTACACCTCATTATATCCTCTCTCCACTCGTCTCACAAGACTCTTACTTTATTCCTCAATTCAACCATCCGAATCAGCCTATTCGATATGTAATGGTAAATTTGGAGGTGGAGGTGGAGATGGAGGTGGTGGTGGTTCACGATGCACGAGCAATTCATGCCCTCCGTCAGGTGGCCACCACGAGTGTAAGCTTGCGTCTTTGTTGCTGCAAGCGCTTCGGATCCGACTACCACAACCCAATGGAGTTGTTGTAGTTTGCGTGCTGCGATTTTAGTTTGAGGAGGGGCGCTGAGAGATGGAGGCGGTGGTGATGATGGTTCACGATCCACAAGCAATTCATGTCCTCCGACATGTGGCTCCCACGTAGATGACGACGTGGTACTGTCAGCACTCCTCCTCAAACTCAAATCGTAGCACGCAAACTCCAACAATTCCATTGTGTTGCAGTAGTCGGATCCGAAGCACTTGCAGCACCGTAGACGCCACTTCACACTCGTGGTGGCCAGTGGACTATTCTCAAAGTCCTCCATACTGTCCACGAAAGCGGAGAGCACCTCCATGTCTTCCTCCGCATCACGCACGCCGTCTGTCACGACTGTAATGATTAGTGTCTGATGCGGTTTCATAATGTCAGGAAGACTAATGAGGATGTCCATCAAGTCAAAATCCCTCTCCAGTATGTAGAAAAAACAATCATAATGGCGGAGGTGGTCATGGAAGTCCTCTTTTAAAATGCGCACTTTAGGCATGAAGTTGCCCCTTGCCGGGTAATATAAAACATAGGAACCATTTAATGTAAAGTTATGGTCCATAACGAAGGAGCTTCCTTCCAATAAACTGTCAGTGGCGAGAGTGCAATTAAATCCCAACATGCGAGGAGAATTCCAAAATTCTGTCTCCTCTGTGTCGAGGGCTGTGTACACATTGTCCGGAATAGGCAGCAGACAGCAATGTACTGTCGGCTTGATAAGGTGGCGACCACGTTGGGAAAGGAATGGTTGGAGTGAATCCACCTCCTTCATGTCATACTGCACAGCCGCAACTGCGTCTCGATTCGTGTCTGACGAGAGTCGTGAAAAGAGCATTTTGCACAGATTCTTGTCGAGCCACTTCCACCCACTGATGTTGCGATTGAGTCCCTCACGCTAACGACGACTTCGCAGTATCCACCTCCAATGCGGAATTGCCTTGTACACATTCATGAAGTCGGGAACATTCAGGAAGTGGCATATGTGTGGTGCCAATTCGGGTGGCAGTTGGGTGATTTTGCGATGTGAAGCATCATCCTCGGCCTAAATGTCAACGAATGTGCATGTTGGTTAGTGGCATGAGAAAAGTACAGGTGAGGGTATTGAAATGAGTCGAGGATACGTGAAGATGGTGAGGAAGAAATGTCGGTAAGTGAAGGGAGTAGAGGTAACCGAAACTCAGCATTGTCGGGGAGGTCGGAAGCGTAGAATGACTGCGTGACGCAGACGTCGAGGTTGATATAGCTTCCGTTAGAGGGAGGGCGGAAGGGAGGGAGGGAGGGGGAGATCGAGGGCGATGGCAGTCATTTGGCTGACCTCATCGACGTGTTCGCGCATTGGTTGTCACGTCGTCGTGGTCGTGGTCGTGGTCGTCTACCCCTTTGGCAGTCACGCCATCAACACGTCTGTCACATAATGCCTTGTCCATCGACAAATAATGCGAAGGTGGGAGGTGGTGAGACACCACACAGTCCTCGCGCCACAGTAATTGCTTGCAACGACAATGGCATCATCCACACCGTTGTCCACTTGGTACTTCGCAGTAGTAGCAGTAGTAGAAGTAGACACCCACCTCATCTAATGGCAAAGCATTTCTGCCTTTCTCAAACCAAAGTCACAATGCGAGTAACCATGGCACGTGTGCGGTCTACCCTTGCTTCACCCACTCACTCACTCACTCACTCGCTCACTCATGCTGTAAATCCACGGGTCCTTCTCTGCGTTTGTTGCAAAATGTTGGCCATATTAGCCCAGTGAGTAGCCCTGCCTGTCGAATGGAAAAGGGCACACACACACGCAACTCATCAGCCGGTGATCGAATTTGTTTGTTTCTCGCTCCTGTATTTGGTGATACCTGTGTTGACGTCTTGAAGGTTCTAGAAAAGTTGAACTGGAAAAAGTCTTTGAAATACTCGAAGGAGGGGAGTTGCTTCTTAGTCCTGCTACATTATCGTGCGGCGATTGTCTCTCTACTTAATATGCTGAGTTGGGTTGCGCTGCTCAATAAAATGTGATTAGAGATGCCCCTACCATTTCGCAAGTTCCTTCCATAGCCAGAGCAATTGTTATTAGCTGTGAATAAGTGCGTAAATGGCAACATTTGTTTAAGATTATGGCAGACGCTTTCTTAAGGCCCCTGAAAGTGTGAAGGGAAGTGTGGTGCATGGCCGTCCCTCGCGCCATCCCGTGATGCTACTAATGCGACACGATCAGCGGATGTGCATGCATGACTGTGGACGTGAATGCCCGCGTGTGTGCCTGTCGCAATATCCCTTCTCCTGCCTTCCTGCGATCGCCCACTATCTAGCCAGAATTGTCAGATAGACCCCTAGACACCGTTCACGCAACGTGTACGTCGAGACTCCGATCGCCTCCTTACAGATGACGAGTGATCTAATCAGACGGGACACGATTGGATAGTGGTTACCAAGGCTGGATGTAGCTTTGATTGTTCTACCATTGTAGGTGTTCCACAGGGAATAGATTAACGATCAACCTTCGCACATATTGGTGCTGCAGCTGCTGCTCCAGTCTATGTGCATGCCTATGAACGTGTCTGTGGCGCAGTACGTCTACTCCTCTCGCCGTGGATTGTGCTGCCATCTCCGTAGCATGATCAGGAAGGTGCAGGTAAAAGTATTCTCCTACGTCTACTGTCTTCCGCTCTGTGTCTGCACCTCCAAGGTGGTCGGCCCAATTAGGTAGATGTGCTGTGTTCCCCTTGCCTCTGGATGTCTTTCAACAGAGTATGGAAGAAGTGGTGAGATGCGAGGTAATAAAATAATAATTAAAATTAAAGTTGTTTAGAAATGTGAGCATTCCAGTTCTGCTCGGTGGCTTGGCATACGGACCATATAAGTAGCCTCTTGATCCACTTTTACGTCAACAACGATTTTCGCCAAACTGCCGTGACCTTTGGTAACCATGGAATGGGCATGGCTTTGCGTGTTGAGCATTACAAATTATCTTACGTTTTATTATTTTTCAAAGTAAGAGAAATTGCTAACATTTTTGGTAAACAATGTTCACTTATGATTACTTTGATTAAAGATGTCAAGGTAAGTTGACAAACAGGAGACCTTAAGTGTGACCAAAAAATTGGCAATCAACATCAAACATAACGTGGTCTAGAAATAGCCTTAGTTAACGAAGATTATAGGTCACTTTTACGGGTCTGAAGTTAAACGTCAGTTCTGGAACCCAGATAGACGTAGTAATCAATTCAAATTAAAAAGACATGTTTGATGCATGCAAAGTTAATCACCCTCGTCCTTTTCATTTTTTGGCAAACCGCCATCATTTTCACCATAGTTGAAGGCTCTCGGTTGCGCGATCCTCTAAACGCGGCTGGTCAAATACGCAAGTGAGAAAGGCGTTAAATCGCAATGGTCAACTATTTCCGGATTCATTTCCAGTCAAAAGTGCTTCCACTTAATATGCTTAAGTAACGGTGTCTTTAACCACCTGCAGAAGTGGGAAATGTATTCACAATAATTTTGTATAGTGGTCCCTATTTAAAGCCTCAATACCGGTCTGACTGCAAGATAGCATACCGTTTGCTTTTTAACTGCGCAAAGAGATGGATTTTTCACTGGAAATGGATGCGTGAGGAGGCTGCCTGTGTTCTTTTAGGTGACTTCGAAGCGTTGGCACGTGTCAAAGTCAGCGCAAGAATTGATAGATTCGGCGACAGTTAGTGGTGTGAAATGCTGTAGCTGAGTCTTAATAAACCAAGCGATACGTCATAAGTCCATCATTCCCACTCTCCCTTGTGTGGCTGTGATCATAGTATAACCAACTTTCGCAAAACACCGGAATTAGTATATCCTCTTATAATGTTTTCACGTTTATCCGTGGCTGTTTATTTGCAGAAAGTGCGAATGCAGATGCACGTCTAGTGCCTCAGACGGCGCAAGTAATTTCTTCTATCGACATGGCTAAATAAAATGACAGAGCTTTTGAATTTTAATAGTCCAAGTCGTTAATTATTCATCCTTTATATTGTCTAATGGCAAAATCCTTCAATGTCTTTTTTGAAGAAACTAAGATCAACATTTGACATGCTTTCTCATCGAAGTAATTCGCAACTTTGTTACATACTGGATCACCGCTTTTTGCAAGGTGCATGGTCAACTGCAATATCATAATGTTGTGTACGCATATCTCCCGAATCCCGTGGAAGGCAACAGGCTGGCGGGTAAATGCCTCTGGTGCCCGATGTAATGAGTTTTAAAGTAGGCGTGGTCAGCGTGTGCGCGACTGATGGTTATGAAGCACGGGCATTAAGGACTGAGCATTCGTTAGGGTGATTTCATTCATGCGCAGCTATGATAGCTGATTGGCCTTCATCATTAAGCCATTTTGAAGCTGCTGCGAATGACGCAGGTTGGTCGGAAATCAACTCTGTCTAGGATCAGAGAAAGCCGTCAGGATCTCTTGTTCAGAGTGTCGAACATCTTTTTCCATACAGGTTTCTCAGTCACTTGCGCAACTCTCGGGTAAGTGTTTACACTGATGATGCTGTAAGAACTAGGGATTAGACGAAGCATACGCGATGGCCTTCACATGGTTTCTGATGATGCACACACATGTCCACAATCACACTTACACACACACACCTACACCGCTTACCTTGATTACTTCTTTTCCCAACAGCTAAATGCATGCGACAAATGCTCGAAGTGCGCACTTGTACTAAGCCTATCAATTGTTAGGCAACCAGTGGGACATTGTTGCATTTACCACCCGTCGTCCAGTATGGATTAAATTGGTCAGACACCGAACATTTTTAACTTCTTAAACCTCTTTTTATCGAGATGTTCCGTTTGCCAAGAGAGAACTTGAACTACTACGAAATTGAAGGTAAAACACATAAGTAAAGCATTAAGCCCCAAATTAATAGCAAAAGCTCTGCTAGTTTACTTCCACACCAACGGCCTCTAAGTCAAACTTTTCCTCACAAACAGCACTCGCCTTTAAGAAACATAAACGTAATCTAACTATAATTTTAAAGCAAAGTTTCGCATTTAACTGCGCTTGATTCACCAAGTATTGGTCTTGAAACATCGTCAGAAGCCTTGTTTTACTTCCGGAAAAGAAGAATGCCCTGAGCGCTTCTAAACAAAGCATCAATGCACTATAGACACACCCATGAATGAAGAACTCCTGTTTCGTAAAGAAACAAGATCGTCGTCGTCGTCGTCATCACCATTTGCATCAACAAATGCAACCTCATTTCTTTGGCGTAGGTGCCAGGTATAAATGCTAATTCAGTAATTTAATTCAATAACTGCCTTTATGTGTCGACTGGGAAATGTGCAAGAACTAAAGATTTTTGCATTTGACGTTGAAAAGTACAAAATCTTTGGCAAAAATGAGCCTTGGTAAGCCTCTTTGCTATGAGTTTTGTGCCGCTGTGTGCAAATCTCCGTTTAGCTGTGTTTTCAATTAAATGAAATGCGGTTGTTATCTTGGTCCTATCTTAGGCCTAACTTCTTGAGTCAATCACCATCTAACAACAAGTCAAAGGGCTGCAAAAGTGGAAGCATACGAGACGTTGCTATGCAGCTACTAAGAAGCAGATATGATGCGATAGTGTAAGCAAGGTGAGATGGGATGGGAGGGCTGGGTCAGTGTATAGTTAAGGTAGCTAGAAGTACTGGTGCGGTTTTGCTGCTGTTTATTGCAGATTCATTCCATCCTGTAGATGCTCACGAGATGCTGCTACTTATGTGCATTTCAATGTATGCATTTGTACTAGGTTACTTAGACTCCTAACTGCATCCAACCCCCCTGATACACCAGTTACACCCATAAAGATTTTCAATTTGCCCTCTTCATGAATCTAAACAGGGTGCAAAAACGCTACAATGTTTTTGTAAAATTCCATGCTAAATTGTCTGGTTCGTACAGTACCACTTTCATTTCTTTAAAGTCACAGACTACTATGTATTCACATCCATCTAAGAATAATTTAAAATGAATAAGGGTTGAAATCCCGAGTCTTTATAGATTTCAGGAGAGCTGTTGGCTGCATCATAATACGCAAATTGGAATAGCAATTGAAGCAAGGTCTGCAAGTATGCTTCCCTTCCATTTGCTTATGCATTAGCGCAATACGGATAGATTACTCGAATCTGGTTAGCACGCCGTCACAATGCATGGAGGACGACTGGAGTCTTTGGGGTACGTCTAATTTGTTTCTGCTGACCAAGTACCTGCTTGTTTTTTATGGCGTCGGTGACCGCCATCCCATCCGACGGGACTGCATGCCCCAAAATAGATGAGAACGGAGTAATTTGAGTATACTGTCTGTTTCGTGTCTCGCAGATGATCCAGCACCGATTTTAGATTGGCACTGGGCTCACTCATCGAGAATGACTTAAAAGATGTGCTCTAGTTTCCTACTTATTATAATGTGAAGGAGATGGCGTCGCACAACTCAACGACTATAAGGCAGGGTCGGGATATGGAATTGAATCCTTCGAAGTGGCCGATGAAGAGTGAGCCCAAACCGACAGTAGGGTGGATTCTGTGGCATCACCACCATCCTGCTATCCACTAAGTGATAAGTGAGATAAGACGTTCGTCTGATGGACAAAAGAGATATATTTAAACAAACGACAAGAACAACAAAAAGGGCGACAAGTGGGCTGCCAAAGAAGCCAAGAAGCTGTCTGACACAAAGCACCTCAGACGACGAATGTTCATGTGGAAGTAGAGGAAGTGGGACAGAATGGGCAGGGTGGGCAGTGTGGGCGAAAGGGGAACTCGCAAGCAGTCGCAGGGACATTCTGCCAATCTTAGGCCAGCTTACACTTCACCAACTGCAGTTAGTGAATTTCTGTCAAGATTGCCTAAGTAGAGATGCAAAAGAGCCTGCTGCGCATTTGCGCGCGACAGTGGGCCGTAAAGAAGAAGCGTCTAGACATAATTGATGTGGTGGTGGTGGTGGTGGTGGTGGTGGTGGTGGTGGTGGTGGTGGTGGTGGTGGTGGTGGTGGTGGTGGTGGTGGTGGTGGTGGTGGTGGTGGTGGTGGNACTCAAATGTACGCAGATACCCACCCAAATGAACCGCCAAAACAGCACAGCGGTAATCTGATTAAGCACTTAGTGTGACGAAATTGAAGATCTCTAAAGGCATTAGAATCACGCAAATGACGCTTTATGGTGAAGATGACGTGATGTCAGTGAATCTTTTCCGCAGGGACGAGCCAAGTGGTCACGAACGAGACGTGGTCACTTCGACATGACGCACTGTGTCTCATTGGTGGCATCAGAACGAACTTATATCACTCACAGCTGAAAGTAAGGAAGCAATATCTGCTTGTCCCTCTGCCGAACCTGCCTCGCAAGCTGGTCTGTCAGCGTCATTTTCAACTTCTCTTACATAACCACATCAGACATCTCTATGGCGTTAGTCTTGGTAATCAAGAGAACAATGAGTTTGGTAGCATCGAAAGACCCAGAACCAGGACCTCAACGCATTTGGTCTTGCAATGGACGTTGTGAATTCAACTGGCATCATGTACGTTCCTTCAGGTAGCATGCGATCTATGCTAAAGAGCACCCGCGTCTGACCTTAGTTGAATATGCTACTTATTCTGGCATTGACTTCACCCACATCATCCACATGAGCAGCGTTGGTTTTGCAAGCACATATTCACTTACTTAATGATAGATTTGATGGAACGCTTGCAACGTGTTGCAACCACCTACCCAGCACCGATTCTAGCACGCGTCATTGCTTGCGACTGTTTTGCATCCCACCAAGATGATACATTTTGCTTTACATGTTTTCCAATTAAAACCACATTGACTGATCTCACCACTCACGCAACCAGACCCCGGCTTTACTACCACCACTACTACTACTACTCAAAGTGAAATTGTGAGCCATCGAGTTGGTAAAGCTCCACCTACCGAGCGCCGTTTCAGTAGTATCGATATCCTACCTCAAGATTCAAACGCGAAATTGGCAGGGTGACGTGTGGAATGATGCGCTTTTCACTGTATGTGCCCTCCTCCACCTCCCATCCTCCCCTGCACACACAGCTGAGCACTTTACACAAGGCAGAGCTGAATTCAACACTTCCCCCTTCAATCAACTTCTACACCATTTGTTTGTGCATACCCCACGATTTACCCATAATCCAGCAAGAGCAACTCCAGTCGCTGTGAATCTCTGCTGCCAGAGGTAACACCTACGCAAAATACGCATGAGTTTTGTCGAAATCACTATAGGCAAAAGAGAACACAATTAACTTACGCAATAAGGAAGAGGACATTTGCATTTCAGACACACAAGGAGTCGATCGCTCCTCTTTTCTTCTACAAGGTAACAATGGGCAGCACGAGTCATCTGTGTGCCAAATTCTGCTCACTGCTTGTAACCACTAAGTTCCCTTGCGTCAACGAAGTGATCGCTTTATCGACAGGCACCCAGGGGTAGCAGCAGTGCCAGGATCATCGCCAGTAGTGCCCTTGTTAACAGATGCAACGGTATCTATTGTCATGCCCGATTAGAAAGGCTACTATTTGATCCGCGCCAGTATGGGAGAAAATGAAGCAAAATTTAGGAAGAAGGTCAAGTTAGACATGCGTGACTCATCCATAATTTTGATAATCCCTACCTGTTTGGTGTAGGCTGTTTCTTCAAATATGAAGAGGAGGATTAGTAGAGGACATAGATAGGAAAATACATTACTAAGCTCCACGAATGGCCAAGAAGGCTAAAAGGTGGTTGCATCGTTTCCATTTAGACCACAACTTCTAATGTCAATGACATAAATTGCCATTTTATTGACATTGATTGCGATCACTCCAGTAACTGTTGATAAAGGTGAGGCCATCTTAATTCCCGTGAGACAGATTTCAGTGCAGCTCTCCTAATTTAGTGTCATTTTCAGCACAATTCCAATACAATT